>JAAVUA010000165.1:0-66473 GCA_014898875.1 Fusarium miscanthi
CAGGGGAGCGGGTATTTGAACCAAGATTGCAGTATGGGGATGAGAACAAGGTATGATCCCAAGTGGATGAGAGAGAATGGGCGACTGGACCATGGGCAATGAGCTGGTTAACGGGATGGCAGACCAAGCAAGTGCTCAATTAAGATGCAACTGTTGAGCCAGCGGATAGGAACCAGGAGTACGAGGCTTGTCTGGCAGTTGAGCGGGCGCCACCAGGTCAGGGTTCAACTAGAGTAAAATGCTGTCAAGAGGGGAGGGGGTCTGCCTGAAAATGGACAGGGATGATATGAAAGTGCTGCAAGTGTGCCACTCCGCGACGACACCCCTGTCGCAGGATTCCCAAGGAGCATAAATTACTGTGGGATCAAGAGAGCGGAGCGGTGGACGACTAGTGAATCTCCTTTGAGAAGGGTTCACCATCTTAAGCAGTGCAATTCGCAGTACAAAGCCCACAGCAGCGACACACAATGAGGTGTGAGAATGAGTGCAAGTGGTGCAACCGGGATGGTGTGTCTGCGAAAGCTCAAAACCGACTTCAAGAACTGGAGAAGAACACTCCAGCTATGCAACCCATTCAGACCTCGACCCATCCAATTTTCAGAAAAAGGGGACAGAGGGGTGACCACCAGTTGGAAGATACGGGGAAGATGATGAGGATGCACTGCTGGTAGGTACTTGTCCCTCTGTACCTGCAAGTCGAGGTACTGTTGCGTAGCGTGTGTCGGCAGCTCAAGCAGATGTCTCCGGGGAGGACAACGCATGGAAGAAACGTGACAAGGGTCGGCTGGGTTTGATTAAGTGGCCAATGGTCGCCTCACCATGGCGCCCAGAAAGGAGCAGCTGCCCAATAGGGAACACGAGAACCGGGGCTAGCCAACGGGCCAGGAATACACCGGGATTGGCTTTTCCCTGCTGATCCTATTTTGGCCACAGGCGGTGTGGGTAACGTCTTTTCAACCGTCGACTTTGATGGTCCCATCTCAAATCCCCTGGTCACTCGTGCTGGCCCGCCCCCAAAATGGCCCGGCTAGAGACTTGAGCTTTAACTCGACTGACGCGCAACGGTCAGTGACTGCGGGAGCAATGGTGTACAGAGTTCCGTCCGGGTCCAGGTACCTGCAGAGTACCGCACATTGATGCGCGAAATCTCGCGTATAGGTGCTTGTTTCCTTCTAGATGAACTGAGTCCTCGAGGCTTGCAGCTGTGGATATTGCAGCCTGCTCCTGCAAAAGGCCGCTTGCTCGATGTCCATGCAGCACATCACCACTGGTGTCCTAGTGGTGATGCTGATGAACGCAGTGAAAATGCATGTAGGCGAGGTTGCGCGTTCAGTTCTTCGCGTCACGGCCTGTTGTTCCCTCCATCAACAGTTGACATTTGGTGATCGTTCAATCACGCCCTGAATCAGGATGGGCAGACCAGTATCTGCAGTCCAGCGCCCCACTAGAAGACCACCGCCAATACAGCATACCCACTTAGAATACATAGTGCGGTCAGGGTCGCCAAGTGTTCGCCGTTCTGGTGTTCTTGGTCGCGTAATGTCATCTCAAAAAAAAAAACCCAAAAAAGACGTTTCTCAGCTCAGTTAAGCGTCCTTCTCGGCGTCTTTCCCAGGTATCATCCACCGGGTGCTGCTCCGCGCAGCCGCGGCGCGTCATTGACGAGATTTGGATTGTTTGGTGTGGTGGACATCTTGCTCGACAGGTTGACTGACACTTGCACTCTTGTGTCGCCAGCCTCGCGACCGTTAAGTGGATAGCAGCCAAACTTTGGCCTTGGTGGCGCTTCTGTGGCACCTCGAAAACCCAAATTTTAGGTTTCGTGATTGCTGGTGAAGGGCAGTTGTAAAGTAGCTGCGCACTCCCGTTGCGTCCAAAATATGGCTTGATGGAACAGAACGGTGTGGCTAGTGCATGCGAGGCCGCTGGCCGTTTCCCTCAACGTGGGTGTTGAGAAGGATACGTCGCTATGTTTCGCCTCAGCCTGCTCTGTCTCTCCCATTTTTGGGGTTTGAAATGAGCATCTGGTCAAGAAGGCTGGAGCTGTTCACCCCCTCCCCTGATCCCTGCGGCGGCCCCGGTCATGGTGAAACAAGAGATACCCTGCTCAGCCCACCTTGGGGCTCCTGGCCTGGTCAAGCTTGCGACAGGCATATTGCGCAGGACGCATCTCAAAATCTTGGTATTCCCGACACCTGTACGAAAGACAGCCTATTCCAGCCTTCACTTGATGCTGGGTCTCCCAGACGCGTCGGTAGCCGCGACGCGAATGATGCCGATGTCATTTGATGGTCGTCACTGAAGTGGCCTAGCCATAGTTTTGCTGAGGCAAAAGATTCCAGATTCTTGCAAAAAATGCAAATCGATAAGACAAACAGAACAATAAGAGATGATACTTACAGGATGTACTCCATGTTCCTGCTTGAAGTTGCCCGGCATTTGGCGACTCGACGACATGCTGACAGTCATGGGGAATGGTATAGAAAAATAAAAATAAAAGTCAACAGTGCTGTCAAATGCTCGTCATTAGCAATCTACTAGGTAAAGCGGAAGTGTAGTTTGAGCCAGCTAGGTCAACACACAGCGAGTACTCTACTGGGATGTTCGTTGTAGTCCACAGCCAAAGTGGCGTGATTACCAGTCCCGTATAAGCAGTCCCTTGTGCGTCAGATAGAGCTCCGCCAGCCAAGGTCCTCTCTTCCAGGATGCAGCTTCTGGACCTGAATGGAATGGAAGGGATGTGCCTTCGAAGAACGAACTTACCAGAGCTTCCTTAAATTGTTGTGGGATGCCAAGTGTCGTCGTCTGACTTAGTCGTGATTAACGAGTGAGACGGAGTGGCGCCTCGAGTCTGAAACAGAGTCGCTAATCTAGAAGGCACGGCATGTCAGTTTGGTAAGATAGGATAAAAATCAACTCGATCCTCTCAATTTATCTACGCTGGTAAAAGAACGCAGGCAATGATGATCGGACGGTCGTCTCCTTAAGCCGTGCAGGAAGCCACTAGTAAATTGTACTAGTAAGCCTCTGCGGGTCCTAATTTCGTAGGAGAAAACCGACACCATAGGTAGGACAATTGCAGCTTTGTATCTTTTGCAGCTGCAACGAGGAGCAAACGGACCATAAAATTCGACGCACCTAGTGATCGCGTTTGGAGTGTAGCAACAGACAACAAGCAGAGGCTGTGATATCTCTTGAAGGTACCACACAAGAGGTTGTTGGTAACGTTTTCCACGTGCTCGTTCCAGGAGCGCGGATCCCTGTCAAACTTTCGAGAATTGCTCAGGAGCCTCGACTATAGTGCGGTGCCGGATGGTCGGTGTGTTTGTCGCGATGGCCTTCTTCTTCAAAGTAATAATATGGATATGTAGTTTGATTTCTACTGCGCATGGTCTCGAGTCAGTTCACGTATTGCTTCGCGATCGTCTCGAGATGTTCTATGCAGGTTGGGCAAGCAAACGTACCTTTTCTGGACGGTGATATCAACAAGGATGAGCTTTGTAGGTAAGACACCCTTTCAATTATGAGCGTGTGTTCGCAGAGTGGTCTGGCAACTGTCAGAAACGGCCAGGGCTTAGCTGGGATAAGGTGGTTAAAAAGAACAGCAACAAGAGATCAAGGTAGCGCGGCCCTGCAAGATATACTGCCCCAGCCCCGGCCGCCAACTGTCTCTGGGACTTTAGTCATGCCGGGGCCCTTAATTACAGGGCGTGAACCTGAGTGAATTCACACTCCTGGCTTGGCCTGGCTTGGAACTTAGGCCCGGGAGAGCGGCTTCTGACGCTCACTGGGCAGCAATCACAATAAAAATGAGCGGAGACACAATATCCTTTCTTCCCGACCCGAGCTTGCTGTAACGCGATACCAAATCCGCAATAGCTAGCCTGGTTCGTACAAGACAAAGCACTTGATCATTGTTGATGTATGTGCTAGGGCCCAAACCAAGCAAGATTGGGAAGCAAAACAAGACAGATGGCGGCCATGTGAGGGCAGGGGGCGGGGAGCTGCACAGCGGCAATGGCTAACCTACCTTATCAGGGGTACCAAAGAGAATCCCAACTGGTTCTGGTTATGGAAGAGTACTGGCTAGCGCAGCGCATCTGGCTTAATTCGGTACCTGGAGTTATGAGTCCCTCAACCTTAGTAACTAAACGGACCATTGGCAAAACGAGACGTCGTACGGATAGGCTTCGATGATTGTACTGTAGTGGGTGGAACCGTTGCCTGTCAAAGAGAATTGGGACAACGCTAGCTCTGGTCGGTGGGGGAAATGGGTGAAGCAGGGACTGCCTCAGTTTGTGATGAAGCGGGAAAGCAATGACCTAAATAGTAGATGACTTCCCCTTGTACATATGAGCATCTCGTCCTGTGAAGACAAACACCTGGGTGCTTTACTTTGGGGATAAACGACCGGCGGTCTGGCCACTGTCCACCTAGTTATGCAGTGTTCAGTTCAAGCACGCAAGTATTTCAGGTTGTTGGTGATGCTATAAATGTTTCCGTCCCTTGTTAATGATCTTGTGGAATGTTGCAGTGCGAGATTGGTTGCATATCCGTACATATGTTTAGATCTTCAAATTGGCCTAAATCTTGTGGCAGCACGAGCCTTTGTAGCATGTGTTCGAGGACAAGGGCCCAAGCAGTCCACATGGATTGCTGCAGATTGATGATCTTGACATGGTCACACGGGTGCTAGAATCGGCATCGGGATGACCAGCATTTTCGTAGCTGGACACAGCCAATCGAAAATTGCGAGTGTGTGGATGCTAGAGCGACATGCGGTGGACTGGACGGGGGGTCGTGCAAGCTAGAGCAGAGAAGCTGGCAGTCGATGTTGTTTTTTCTTCTTGTTGCTGCATGAAGGTTTTAATCTTGCTCTTACCCAAGGTATGTCAGGATGACAAAGGAATAGGCCGGTATCTACTATAAGTTGCTGGTGTTTTTAAGCTTTGAAACGGGTGTACTGAAGCAGAGACAATTTGAGGTTTGGGCTCTGGTCGTAACCTCCCTCTTGTGAGACCAGTCTTCCACCTCAAGCCCCCGCGTTAAACTTCTCCCTAATTTGAGACAAAAACCCGCACCTGAAGGGGGCATAAACCACTGCGTACGTGGCAACTCTCTGCTGTGCAGTATTTGAGCGGTCTAGTAAATTCACGAGCAATTTGGTATCTATCGTACTGCCTGGGCGACATGGCAGAACTGTATCCCAGCAGATCTTCTCCTTTCATGCTGGGGGGCTTGTGATCGTCTAGTGGCCCATACTATAAGCTTGTAACTGCTCTTGAGCATATCCCTTGCTGTTGTCAGGTTTTTTGTTCTAGAGACATTCCCTCCAGATTCTTTGCACGGCCAGGGGGGGGGAACCCCAGCAGCCACCCTTCCTGATAGAGCTACTGTGTATGCCACCTGGTTACTCGCGGGAGTACGTGCAGATGACAAGCCTTTTAAGGGGCAGGGTTCAGCGCCAGGCACTGGAGCCGGATAAACGAGTACAGGGTAGGTAAGGTAGTACTGGTGATATATTTTGAGTATAGTGAAAGGAATGTAACAGTAAAGATTCAGTATGTATGTGGTATTGATATTATCAGGTAGCCTGTACAGAATCAATGTGATAGCTTGGTCGGGTGGTTCATGAAGACCGTACCAAACTCTTGATTCCGACACATTGAATTATAAAAATATTGTAGCTTTGGCGATAACTCAACTTGTAAATCAAGCGACGTGGCCAAGCAAGAAAACAAGCGGAATTGGTAATTCCTGCACAGGGCGCATAGGTAACTGTAAGGTTATCATCATAATCGTTGAAACAGCATGGCCAGGCTGGTGTCCCAATGCATGCAATATGCGGCCGAGTTCCAAGTCGAGCATTGCATCTTGGTGGGAAGCCCCTGTTTAAGGTTCAACGTCCAACGGTCAACCTCAAAAATACCGTCGTTACTCAACCCGGTAATTGACCTGAATGCTGGGAGCGGGAGACCAGGGTGGCCGCGGGTGGTCCGTCGACTCGGAGTTGTGGAGATGGAGGGTAGGGGAGGCATGAAGCTCAAGGGAAGCCCCTTGCCAGAGCCCGCGGCAATGGGTGACCCATGACATTTTATAGCCCGTCTATGTATGTGGCATGAGGTAGCCTAAAACTCTGGTGCACACTGATAATCGAAGTAAAGAGTGAATACTGAGCGTCAACGTTAGACACGGCCGTAAAAATGAGCGATCAATACCTCGAGAGAAACGCAGGCTGACGCTGCGTTAAATGTATGGACGGAAAATTTACTCAAAACGACGAAATCAGTTAAATAAGCGACCGACGTTACGAGACGACAAGCCGAGAGGCCACCAACACCAAATTTAGTATCGACATACCCACTTGAGAGTCTACCATCATGAATTAGGAACCGCCAGAATAATGGCTATTCTAGTCCTGGGGCGGAAATTTCCCAATCTTGGCATAGATGCGCTGACAACTGGGCCTTAGGAAGAATACTTTAGTGCCAGCACAAACCACAACTTTATGTATGCCTGTTTGTTCATTCGTATTATGCGCATTCAAGCCTGGGAGAACGTGCGTTCTGTATGTTACACTAGACTCGCCGCGACTAAAGGACAATGCAATACATGCACGGCATGTACGAAGTTGGTGCAGCAGTGCATGTCTTCACTGTATCTATAGCACAATACACGTTAACAGACGCTGGTGGGTGGCGGTGAATGAGGTGAAGGGGGCTATGAGATGTACCTAGGGGTGCAAGGTACCGACGTCTATGTACCTCGATGTAGATTCCCCAACATCCTGCCCTACGGAAAGTATGACGCCCACGCTCCTGCCAAATCTCATGTGAGTTCGAATTGTGGCTCTCTCCTTCGCCAACGGCTTAATTACAAGGAAGGATGCCCCCACCCGAGGCAAAGTGGTGGCTTGGAACATGTGCCGCACTTGGACAGCCTCCCGCGCCTTGTTCCTGACTCAAACATCAAGGTTTTGGACCAACGTCAACAACGGCGACGACATCATCACCATCACCACTACCACTTTCACATCAGCCTTGCGAGTCGACATTCAGCAGAAAACACATCAACACACAGAGCCTTTCACTCGCAGATTCATAGCAGGAACTGGCCCAAACCTCTCCCGAACATGGGAGCACCATCTGTCTTTGCCTTGTAGGGGCTCTCGAGAGCCTATTGGAGACACCCTCCATCGTTGCCCTGCTACTGTACGTAGTAGCTTGTCATTATTTCGCCAGCTGCCAACGCTCAGCGCTATGTATGGTACTAGCCGTCCCGATGCCTCATGCAGTGCAGGTGGGGAGTGGTGCAAAGCCTGAGGGACTTATGGAGTGATGGTGTGTGTGAAGCCTTGCTCTGTAAAAGTTACTATTCCTAACTTGGGCTCTAGTTAATTTTAGGATGCCGCTAAGTCGCCCCATGGTCAAACAAATCAACATCTCATTTCCCATCTCATGCACGGCTGACAACCGGTTGTCACCAACCTCGGCCATCACGTACATGCTTGATGTCGAGTCTGCAGTTCAAGGGACCTTCTAACTTTGCTCTAGTGTCAATTGTGGCATCCTCAAAGAGGATACAAAGTACATGACTTACTGCAATGACTTGTGTGGCTCCATACTCCCTGTGGTATTAGTCCACTGAAGCAACTGTCGCAAACAACATGATCACTTTGCATTGCAGTCTATGATTGGAGTTCAAGAAACAGCGCAACGACGTTGCCGCCACTGAACCCGTGTTCCCCACTACGTTCCGAAGCACAGACGAAGGATATCAGGATGGAAGTTGGCTTCACGCTCAGCCCACCTCGCGTTGCAGCCTGAAGATGCATTTCCACTGTATTTGGGTGTATTTGGGTGTATTTGATAAATGTATATCATTCCCTCAGTCATTGCACGTCGTGCCTGTTCACGCGCTCCAATTCTGCGGCCTCATGCAATTAGTTATCTGAGCCCTGTCTGTCGCTATCGTCAGATCTGGCCAGGGCCTTTCATAGATCCGCGATCTCTTGACACTCGTTCGTCATGGGCTTGGTTTGTGTTTGATGGGCACCACCTGTCAACATGCACAAGGCTGTCACAGACCCTGACCTGGTACAGCCATCCACGATGTGCGATCATGGGCCCAGAGGTGCTGTGCCTAGTTGTCGCCGCAAGCTAACCCACGAACCTCTCGACGAAGTCTTGAGCCATCCTCGCAGCCCTACCGTTCAATATTGATCTGGGCTCAGGGCTTAAAATCATATCCTGGCACAATCTCGGGATTTATGAATCAGATTGCAAGCACCCCATTTATAAAGCGAGGGCTATGGTAACAGACATACTGGGCTATTTATGACCAACCTCATATCAGCTCATGCGATGCGCCGTCGATAATGCGTAGCGTGTAATGGGTACAGTCTAAACTATCGGAAAACTACACCCATAGAAATTCACCTCGAAGATGGCCCTAACCAGCAAGAGCACCATTACAGGCCACATATTAGTTGAATCACCCCTATCTTCTACAATCCCCATCTCGGAATCGTATACGACCAGACCAACGATAGATGGTACAATGTCGCGCGCACCAACGACTTTATCTGACGAGTCTTTGCACCTTCAATCTCTTTAATGGAGTTACGTCCTTCGTTGGTTCCTACCGACCCATGTCTGGAATGTCGGTCAGGGATGTGAGCCCACACTCTACTCAAGCGACTACCAGCCGTTGTGGGACACTGGGACTCCGTGTCCGGCTGGACCAGGGTCCGCCATTTCCAGGCACAGCCAAGATGCAAAGAAGGGGTGCGCCCGTCATCCCCGGACAGGGGGTGCTTCACACAGCACAAGTCGACATCACCGGCAAGGGGTTCCGCTTCCACGGTGGTTCGTGGGAGAACTTTGCGCGTAAAGACCTACAGATAGCCTCCTAGAGTTCTGTAACCGAATTTGAATTTTAATGTGTAGCCGAGCTTGACCCAAGCTTCTAGGGAGGCTCTCTTCCTATTCACCAACTCAACTGCCGGCGTTGTTGATGGATCCACCTGGGCATTGAAGGAAAACAGCCCATATTTCTGATTGAGATTCATTCATGAATATATGGAGCATGATCACTGTACCTCAGATTAGTCACCTTCAATCAGATTAATTCTGTTTCCATGTGCAGTTACGCACCTACTTCACAGAACCTCTCATATAAGCCGTTCAACATCAGCGTGAAAGATGAATACAGATATATACTATTAGTTCATGGTAGAGATAGAAGAAGATTGACAACGTCACAGATACCTTCAGGAGCTTTTTGTTACCTCATATTCCCAAGACAGAAAGCATTCATTCAATATAACAAACAGAGGCAACTTGGACCAAGTGCTCATAGGCGATGTCAGAAATCCGATGTCAAGGCATACCTATCAGGGTCACCAGGAAGCTTATAGTAGCTATAAGGCATAGGATACATCCTTGACACCCGCAGTATCTTTGATTGAACGCCGTTAAGGACATAGACAGTTATTGTCACTCACATCAATGAATCAAAGGAAAATTGATTAGAGCCAGGGGGCCTATAGCGAGTCGAAAAACCTGGCCACGCTGACATGAAGGCTCCACCAGTGTGAAGAGGCAGCTGGGGAAGCACAGGAACCTTTGGAGTCAGTAAAATCGACTCATATCAATCCGCAGAATCGTATGCATTGATGATTCGTTCGTCCCACCCAGCCATCCATTACCATTGACTGAGAGAAGCCTAGAATCATATGAAGCCGATTACAAACCAACAATAGTTCCGGTGGTATTCTTTTAACCACAATCAGGATGATCCAGAACCACAAGCATGTGCTGCGGCCCGCCGATTCGAGCTGGAGAAGCTCATTCGTACAGATGGCAAACGGGAAGCTGCATACATACATGGTAGGGATTACAGGTCCTGCTTTGAATAGTAGCCCCTGTCATTTCTGAATATCCCGTGAGATCCCTGACATGCTGCCCGTTTCCCCATGCGGCTGATATCTTATACTAGATATGCAAAGCTAATCTTGAAATGCATCGTGGTTGAGACCATTGCCTCTACCAAGAAAATGCATTCAGAGGCGGAAACTATCCGCTATCTCGTCGAAAATGCTGAGACATGCCATTTATTAGTTTCGAAAACATCTAGCACACAATACGGCTCATTGGCCGGCTAGAGTCGTTCGAAGCCACGCAATGTGATAAGATGAGGAAAGGGGTATGACAACTTGCATTTTCAACGACCCTTCGCGGTAGGCTGGCCTTTGTCACTGTCTAAAATCATCTCCGAAGGTGTGGAGATCTAGACGTGTCTTTATCCCCGCCACAATCAAGCCAGAGATCGGCGGTTGGGCGACGCTCTCCTTGGGACGCGGCTGCTAAGTTGCTATTCTTGGGATGCGTGGACAAACAGTAAAACATTTGATAACTTGACACGGAATGGCTTGTCTTGTGCCAGCCTGGAACGGTCACGACTCGTGGCAGTATCATGCAGCCGCCAAGTCCCTTTTATGCTTTGAACATGACTGGATCATCTACCAGTAGGTGCTTCCACAGCCGGAAGTGGACACTTGAAACGCATGCATTCTTCATCACGGCTTCTACTTGTCTAGCTCTGATCTCATGATGATCCAACACCGCACATGATGCAAGACAGTGAGTGGCCTTTATACCACTTCCTGCCATCTCCCTTGTTGTCATCGAGGACTTGAACAAGTTTAGTCCTAGGTAGAGCTTCTTAAAAAAAAAAACCTTTAGATAGTCGTCTCGTGCTTAACACCTTTTGTTCGCTCATTCGGACCCTGATCGTGAGAGTCAAGCCATGGTGGTAGCTTCAACTCCCCGCCCAATTTCGTACCGCTAGTATATGGTGAGTACAACCGAATCACCGTAGACGGGGCAAGTTCAGAAATTTGACGTTGTTGAAAAGGATGAAAGGGGTTGGCATGATCCAGCTTCATTCCTCTCCTGCCTCTACCCGTGGCTGGCGCATCAGGATACTTGCACGTCACATCACATCCAAACGTTCTGCTTCAGTGCGGAGGTGTCAATACACGGCCTTTTCGTTCATGATGCGTCAGGCACGGGTAGCGGCTTTGAGCCCAAACTGGGAGGTCGTACGACATTTTGTGCTGGAGGAGATGGGCGATCATGGCTCGAACATATGTTTGGACGGTGAAGGGAATGGAACTACGGAAGCCAGCATAAAGGTGGCGAGGAAGCTTTCCGTGAGAAGCCTCGATTCCCTCTTTCATCTTGATGCGGGCGCTGGCATAGGTTATGGTCCCCGTCACGACTTCTGTTACCATACGAAGCGGACATTGGACTGGTCGTATCTCCTGGGTCCTCCAGGATGAAAGGGAACTAGATGAACTTGTTGCTGCAAACTTGGAGGCTCGTACTTATAATGTCGTGAAATATGGAATGGACCTGGATAACAAGAGCAAATACGATGCCCGCAAACTCCTTAGTTAGCAGCCAAGAAAGCCTCATCCTCCCCATCACATCTTAGTCCCATCTCTTCACCATTTTGCCACTGTAGGCACCCGATGCGAAATGTTGCTGCCCAATCTGTGATGTACCTTCACTAGCCCTCTTCTCCAGTCTTCAAACTCGAAGACAGTCTTGTGCCGTTGCAACGAAATCCTCTAGGCCGAGATCTGAGAAATTTGCGAGTCGACTGTTGAAACTCTGTTTCTTCACTCAGAACTATGCAATCATGGGCGGACGGGTGCCAAATAATGCAGAAATAATCTGAACCAGAATTTATTTTATTTTATATGTGTATATCCAAAATGCGTCGCTAAATCGCCTGGTCTTTATGCTTGATGTGTGATATGTGATATGTGGTAACGCTCAATATATACCTGGATAAAAGAAAAAGATGGAGAAACAAAAAACTCTACCATTAGAGTCATTCGATGCAACGCTTAAATACTCGATCAAAACATTCAACCATAGTGGTATGGTGATTCCAACACTCTTTCTCTCACTAAGTCTCAAGCACGGGCTCGCGTTCTCGCTGAGCTCGGTGATGGTGGTGATGATGATGGTCCAAATCCCTTGACCGGATGTCATATTCTTCCTCATCTCGGTGACGCCTGCGTCGCTCGCGGTCGCGGTCGCGGTCCTTGTCTTCGTAGTCCGAAGAGTCATCGTCTCGATGGCGGCGGTGACGATGATGTCGTCTCCTGTCATCCTCGTCACGGTCACGATCCCGATCCGTATCACCACCGTCATCGTCCCGGCGACGTCTCTCTGTTTCGCAATTAGCACCAGCTCAAGCCAAGACTCAAGCCTAAAATTAAAACGTACCTCTCAAGACTTGTGTCGCTGAGGCATATGCCTGTATTTCCTCTTTGCTAAGTACTCGTAGTACTATGACAAAGTCATCTCTGACCTCGAACCTCTCTTTGCCAATGGTCAAAGCCTCGGGGTTAACAATCTTGCGGCTGATCTTGGTCCATTTTGCACCTGCAGGTGCTTCTCTGGCTTTCTTGTCTTCCTTGTGAGGTGCAACCCCTTCACGAATGGGATTCGGCTCCTCTGGAAAGCTAACCTTTGGCTGTTTCAAGATACCCTTGAGAGGCTTCTCATCCTTCTTATCGCGAGGAGGCGATACTACACGGACTTGTTTGTCGTCCGGAGGGGTCTGCTGGGATTCGCGGCCACGGGATTCTTCTTCAGGAGGACCAGATGGCTTGGAATCGGGTGGTGACCGGGAGTCTTTGAATGGACGGGCTTCTGTTACTGTTCTTGTTTCTCGAGTAGGTGAAGAGGACCGTGACTTATTTTCGACCACAACCGGGGTTTCCTTCTCCTTCTCTTTGTCGGTGGTCCTCAAGGCTGCCAGTTGGTCCTTGAGATGCCGCAGTTCAGATGTATCATTCGGATTGAAGGCATTTGAATCGCGACGTCTCCGAGTGGACTTTTTGGCTTCGTCCGAATCAGATGACGAGATAACGGCTTCAGTGCCCTTACGAGACTCCCCATTTCGACGACTGGTCTCTCTGGAATCACGATCCTGTTCACGCTGCCTTGATTGATCACGCTGTCGCGATAGATCGCGCTCCAAGATTCTTGGGCGTTCGCTTTTCATCGAATCTCGCCGCCTGTCACGATCTCGGCCTCTTTCACGTTCACGTTCGCGCTCGTCATCAGAGCCTTTACGTCTGCCGGGATCTTTGTCGCGTTTGTCGTCGTCTTTGACGGCAGGCACAAGACCTACAGCAGTCGCAGCAATACCCAGGCCAGTGGCCACCTTGTCACGGAACCGAGTACGCTCCTTCTCGTCGTCATCACTCCCTTTCTTACTCTCACGTCTCTCACGGCGAGTGTCTTTGGAATCAAGCCGGCCTCGACGTCGATCATCGCGTTCATAATCAGCATCACGTGGCAAGTCTTCATCTGATCGCTTTTTCGGTTGTTCCGGGCGACGTTCACGGCGTTCATCGTGTTCATCGGCAGTGTCAGTTCGGATGCCGAAGCCACGGGACGTGACTCTGTCATCTTGGAAGTATGGTGCCTCGTATGCGCGCTCGGGCTCATAAGTATGCTCGGATTCTGGCTGGTCACGAAATTCTCGCATTTGTCTTTCGTCTTCTCGGCTCCGATAGTAATCATCGTGATGCGAAGAACGGGGTGGTCCCTCTTGATACAATGACACTGGCCGAGGCCGCCTTGTGGTTTCAGTAGTCGCAACAAGGGGAGTGTCCTGTTTTACCAAGGTCGGTTCAGGGGTCTTAGAGGGCATCGGAACAAAATCCCGTGGGCTTTCGTACCCTCGAATCTTGTCAAACCCTCGTGTACTTGGTGGAGGGCCGCCCCGGTTATCGTATTGCCGATTGTTTGGGACGCTGGTTGTGCTTGTAGTTATGTAGTTGCGACTCAAGTCTGGGCTGGTATCCACGTTGAACGTTCGCTGATCCGCGTTGTAGTTGATATTCGGGCGGTAGTAGCCACGGTCAAAACTCTCGCGTCTGCGGGTCCTCGCAGGGCCTGAATGATCGAGATCGTAGCGAACCAGTTCACCGGCATTAGTGTACTGATAACCGTCATCCCCATAGTCGATATTACTAGAGCTCTGGCGGGGATTATTCTGGTAAATAGCAGAATGACGACTGTTGCGGTAGGGGTCGTCGCGTACCAAGCTGTTGCTACGGTCTCTGCTGTTGCGAGCATAAGTGTCGTTTCCTGGCTGATCGGCATAGGAGCGGGCTGTGCTGCGTGAACGTATAGATGAGGCAGGCTGTGTATAAAACTGCCCATCGCTCGAGCGGTAGTCATCCCGCAAGGGACTTCCGGGGCGAGCATTGGAGGAATGAGAACTCGTACCGTTGGCGCGGTCCTTCTGGGTGGTCATGACAATTACTGGGGGTCGGCTGGTAGAGTCCAGTGTGGAGGACCGCTGGGAGCGTGTGACATCCCGTGTAGTCGGTCTGTGTGAACGAGGATCCTGAGTAACAGCGTACGTCCGGGTGGTGGTGTTCGGGGTTGGTGTTGTGGAAGTAGTTGTAACATATCCTCGTGGTGTCGTCGAAATGGGCTGCTGTCGGGTGGAAGTCGGCATGACGTGCATGTCACCAGCGTACAAAGACGTGTAGCCAATGCTTGATGGGAGAGAAGTTCTCGCATGGTTTGCAAAGGTGGCTGCTCGTCCCGAGGACGGATAGCGATGACGGTCCGTCATGATGACGTGGGGCTACACAGGATTGCGAAGCCTATTTGATCGCCGAGCTGTCGAACTATGTGTGCTGCTGTGAGCCAGTTGCGAGAGAAACCCCAAAGAGACGAAATCGGAGGCAAGTCGTGAGAAACGTTGGACAAAGGGCGATACCGTGGAGAAAAGCGGTAGCGTTGGGACGCCAGACGTTGGACCGGGTGGAGGCAGCCGTGGCGTATCGTTCTGTGGTGCAGGATGACGGCAATCAACCTCGCAGTACTTTGAAGCCAAGGCCACGTGAGGAGGGGTTGAACTTGGTCAGTCCTTGTCAGCGTGGACCAGGGAGTAAATAGCAGGGTCAGGTAGGGTAATGTTTTGATGTAGTTAGAGACCCAGGATTCGTTTTGCGGCCAAATAATAATGTTTCTTCTTCTTTTGGCTAGGTTAAGAATTTGACAAGGAATGCTTTTTTCTTTCTTGTTATTATCGATGCGCTTCCGCTTGGAGTGGTGGCGTTCAGATCGGATGACACTGATTGAGATGACGCAGAGTTAACAGTAACACTGCGTTTCAGAGGATGTAATTGAAAATAGAGAGCAGCGAGGGCAGTTCTCTGGTAGAAGAAAGCCGAGACTGCAATTGAATCCGTTCGCACCTCAGCAGGCCGATTGAAGGGTAAAATGAGACTCAGGCGTGTATAATAAATAAACAAGCCAGTTCGTAAGGACTATTTAGTGTACTGAATGATTGGGGCTAATCCAAGCAGTCAGTCAACAAATTCAAAGTATGAAAGTAGCAACTTCCAGTAGGAACTTACAAGTCGCAGATGCTGCCACGAACAGAGTCGAGGGAGAATACAATCGGACTAACAAGGCGTCTTGAAAGCCAGCCCTTTGTTCTGCTTGCTCTGTGCGTGTGCTCTCTCTTGTACAAGGGTCCACCACCAAAAAGGTGGTCAAGGTGGGGTGAGGGGCGATGCCAGAGAGGATCAAGAATTATGGAGAGATTGGGAAGAGTTGCAGGAAGAAGAAGTAGAAGAAGAAGAAGAAGAAGAAGAAGAAGAAGAAGAAGAAGGGAAAAGAGACAGTTGATGCTGTTTTGCGAGAGTCGAGGCCTATCACTCTTCCGGAACAAACCCTCGACACCTCAATGTGCTGAGAAAAGTAGCAGACTATTGCACTCCGCTATGGGTAGAGCAACTAACGTAGCTGCCAGCAACCCCTGATCAGGAACTTATTAGTAGAGGGCTGTGGGAGTACCGATGACGATCGATGTAGTGGCGTGGAGAACGGAGACTGCAAGCTGTAAAGGTAGACTGGGTTGAAGTACTGTAGCCAACAGTCAAAGTTCCCATGCAATCGTTGTCTTCAGAACAGACCATGTGTATGCAATGATCTCGGTAAGAGCCAGAGAGCGAGTCCCGTCGGGATGCAATTGTCAGCACCGAGAGCAGGATAGGTAGGGTCCGACGCTTCAATCCTCCGTGCCAAGGTAGGTAGACAAGGCTATTGAACTAACTCGAAGGTTGTCGTTTACCCGGTTTGGCCTTTTTGTAACCGTATGGACCTCTTCCTGATGGCACAATAATTAGACGGTTTCTTTTCCCCAGCATCTACATTTTATCATCTCGACCACACCAGACATTGACTTGTAGGTACCTCAAGAATATTCAATATCCCACCGTGTCTGGTTGGAGTTTCAGTGGCACTTGCTTAGCCTTCCTCGGCTTTTCACCGGGCTTCCTAACTCAATTGAGTGATGGAACCTCTGAGTATTTGGGCTCTTGGAGAGCAACAACGGGGACAACCGACGAGAACTCGAGCCCGAAAATTCAGATACCCAAACCTAACCACATGAACAAACAACCTTGATCCCAGGCTTAGGCTCAGGCTCAGGCTCGGGCTCGGGCCTTGGGCTGCGAACGGGTCCACTGGGGTAGTCGTTGATACCAGAGCAGGATGTTGAGGTACGTATCTATGAAGCGATTTGGCGGATATGAGTCTTTCAGGCTTCGATGTCAGGGACCGGGACCTCGCGAACCCTTGAATTCGAGGCAAATAGTCCCAGACTAGGGCCAAGGGGGCTGTCAGACCCGAGCTAGAATGTTCAACCTTGCTGGTTCTTGGATCATGAGGCTCTGCAACCATGTGCCCATTGAACAGATCGGTACAAGAATGACGATAAGTATGAGAGAGTTTTGGCGTGGTAACGTTGGCTTTGGCGTTGTCTGGCGCGATGGTGGGTGGTGTAGTCTGGCGGACAATGACGTCTCGCCTTGGGCTTGTCTGGCTTTTAGAGTTTTATTCTGGGCTGAGTCTTGTTATTATTGCTTGTGGCAAATGGAGACTGATGGTGGCAGGGAACAAGAACATGGACAGATCCAGCTCATTAGATTGTTGCTGGGAGTGAACTATTGGATGAGTTGGACGGCTCGCCTCTCTCCCTCGCTCTCTGTCCTTGGCACCTAGTTGTTGGTGCTGGGAATGGAGATCCGGGCGGCTAGATGAGTAGGGATAAAGGAGACACAGATAAGGTTATACCCGGCCATAGGGCGACTGGTTGAAGCCTCGCCAGATTATTGATATTCTGTTAAGAATAAATTGACGATTTGTGCTTGGTCTTGGTGAAGTGTAGAATGGGGTTATTTCTGCAAGACATCTGATATTTCACTCTTCAAAAGAGACGAGCAATGCCTTTCTTTTAAGAAAATCTAAACTGAGTGGCTCAGCAAGTTGAGTTGGGCACAAAAGAGCCGCCAAATAGAGAAACGCCTGGCATCAAACAGCCACATCCTCGACCTCAGCCAGGCGTGTTGCTCTGTGAATCAGAGAAGCTCCTATGTGAACGTTCTGTTTTTGCCATGCGCGTTTGCCGAAAATAATAACAACACGGAAACTAGCTGTTATCCTATTGTGATTTCCGAAAAGATCGATTTTGAAAATTACAGTAGTCATAACAAGGGGTGACACATCACAAACGGAACCGTCCCCCAACTTCATGCCATGACTGCCCGATGACAACAGAGCATAACCTTTCATCCAATTAATTGCCTCTGTATCAACATTTATGCAACGTCTGCGCTTGGGCTATCCAATCATCCAACGATGGCATTTCCCAGGACATGTCCCAAGCGCCCACTGAGACATTACTCGTTGTATATCGAGTCAGGGAACGGGCCGCTGTCAAGCCACAGTATTGTCTTATTTGATAGATGCCCATCGACTTGTCAGCGACCACATTAACCTGCATGTGTTATTGAAGGTTGACGGCGGGGCCTTTCACCGACCTTTTCAAGTCACAGGAGATCCAGGAGATCCGTCTTCCATCGATCAAACGGGATGCCGGAAAGCCCTTATGATCTTGGAGACTATGGAGATTCATCAAAGGGGCAGTCTGAAAACTGTGCCCATGGCCCTTTGTCGTGTTACCATGATATGAACCTTCAGGTCTTCAGGTGACAAGTGACAGAGCGCTGTACGAAACGAGATAGTCTCGCATTTTGGAACATTGGCTCCTTAACATTGCTGCTCCTGACCACTCTGTTTCACAGAAAAGTCTATCGCTCTACGTATTAATCTTTTTAAGAGCCCGTCTTGACAGGACATAGTATATCATTATAACCGGTAATCACACAGACCAATTTATAGACAAACACCACGCTTGTCTCGTCGACTGCCCTACCGCTAGTGGCGGACATCAATGATGGCAATGACGACTGAGGACCTAAAGACACATTTGTGAGTATAATTACTCCACGGCTGCGGTTAAGCTGCTTCTCGATTCTGATGTAGTGGCCTAGAGGGTCTGTGAAGGACGGTTCACAAACATGTATGTATATATCTCCAAATCTTCGGAAACGAAACAAATTCATGTCACGTTGTGATCAGCTCAGATGTGCATCCTATTCACAATATGGTGCGAAGTGCCTATAGGATCAATACTGTTCGATAAAGGGGGCTTTGGTGTCCATCTGGCTAAACAACGCTGGTCTTTTGGAGTACGCTCCCCCAGAAGTAGCATTATAGTCTGATATTGCAAGAAACGTCTGGGTAACCTCATTACCGGTCGTGAAGCCCGATGGCTTGAACTGATTGAGAGTGTTTACGGGGTAACCTAACGAGACCAGCGCCAGTATTCTCAAAAGAAAAACATAATCATTGAAATCATGAGACTACGCAAGGCAAGTGCTATCTTTGATCGACACTCGGAGGTAAAGTGTTCCATCGCTTAGCCTGGATTGACTTCCATTGCGACTCGCAACCTCTTATTTCACACTCCGCAGCGAAGACACCTATCCCTTTATTCAGCAAATCTAATCCATCCGTCTAAACGCCATCTCAGGTCCGCGCTGAAAGCGCAGCCTGGAAAATCTTTGTTTGAACTCGATTGGCGAGCAATCTCACTCCAATTCAATCGTTCCTGTCGGTCTGTCAATATCACAAGCATGCGAAGGAGAAGCATACAGGAGGCTCTCACCTGGAGGTTTGGACGTGGTGTCGTATACCACCCTCGCGATGCCGTCAACTTCGTTCACAATGCGTCTGCTAATAGCCTTGAGAAGACTCCATTCGAACTCATAGGGTTCGGCACTCATCATGTCCAAGCTGGTCACGGCTCGCAGAACGCAAATATAGCCATACGCTCTGGCATCACCCTGCACACCGACGGCTGTTGACGAATTAAAGTCAGATATCGATATGAATTCGTAAGATGGAAGAAAGGGGTTACCTCTGTTTGTGTCAAGTGCGGCGTAGGCTTGGGTGACCTGGTAGATCGATTAGTAAACTTTCTCTCAGATGACAGGTGGTCGCGTCGAACCTCGTCGTAAATTCCCGCCTCGCGGATCATGGAGATGAAGATGTGATCCGCCTTGCGCACAATTTCGACGCGCTCGCGGGTGACCTCGCCGATGATTCTGATACCCAAACCAGGGCCAGGGAAAGGGTGTCTCCCAATGAGCTCCTCGTGAATCTGCAGTTGGCGCCCGAACGCCCGCACTTCGTCTTTGAAACTATGTATTGTTAGCGACCGTGAAAAGTAATTGCCCTCTGATTAGATTCGTATTCAAGACTGATCACGTACAGTTCTCGGAGCGGTTCAAGGAGCTTGAGGTGTGCCTCCTGTTGTTTATTAGTGTCTTCCCATTAAACTATGGAAAATTGGGTGCAACTTACGCCGTTTTGCATGCGAGCAGGAAGGCCTCCCGCATTATGGTGAGCTATGCAACTGTTAGTATCTGCAACGACATTCGCGAGGTGCATAAGAAGTTGGGACTGGGGGGTTTGCCTCGGCCTTCAAAGCGCAGGCGAATTTCCCCTTCTCGCTCCTCCCAACGACGTAACGAGAAATGCACAACAGGGAGACTTGCATTTGATGGTGGAACTGGCGGCTCCCTTGAAACTCAAACTTTCCACAATGTCCGCTATATGGTGTTAATGTTTTCGATTCTTGGTGGGCAAAGTAAACAACTGACCATAGAGTGTACCCTGAAGGAACCATTCAACCTTTCCGGCAAACGGTGTGTTTTCTGCTTCCTTCTCTATACTGTAAATTCTTTTAGTTAGTCTTCCACGACTCAGAAGAGGACGAGCATATGCTTACCGGAGTGCCTCGATTTCAAAGAGGTCGATAACTTTATCTGGGGTCAGCATGGTAGGCTAGCCAGCTTCCAGGGGTAAGTCTCACAAGTCTCTCCGATAATCTTTCTCTTGGCTTCTGGCTCCGTAACTCCTGCAAGACGGCTGAAGAAGAGATCAGATCCGTCCACCACAGTAAGGTTAATCCCCAGGTGCTTATCCAGGGTTTCTTTGACTTGTTCGCATTCATTCAGACGCATCAGACCTAAAGCACATTAGAAAATTGCTCGTAAGGCGTAAATACGTTGTCAAGCGACAAGATCTCACCAGTGTCTACCAGAATGCTCTTAAAGCGGCCTCCAATTGCTTCCGTCAATAATTTAGCCCTGTTATGGAGGCGTCAGTATGCCGGTATTCGAGAGATAGCTTTTGACCTAGGTATCATACGCCACAGTACTGTCAACACCTCCGGAAACAGCTCCGATCTGCGAAGTAATGAGTAAGTTGACATAGGGCGTTGGGTAAGATGGGAGCACATACAACCTGTGCCTTGTCGCCGACCAGCTTTCGAATTCGAACAATTTCTCGCTCTGAGAAGTTGTCCATTTTCCAGTCCGCTCGGGCACCACAGATCTTGAGAGCGAAGTTGGCGATGATGTCAGTTCCCCGCTCTGTGTGAGAGATCTCAGGGTGGAATTGGATGCCTGTCAATCATACTTATGAGTAAAGCTTAATAACAGCCTCGATAAGACACACATACCGAAGACGGGCTGAGAATCGTGTGCAATGCCAGCGAACTCGCTGTTCTTGGTGGTGGCAATGGTCTTGAAGCCGTCAGGCAGATGAACGAGCTTGTCAAAATGACTCATTACAACTGTAGTCAGAACATTAGATACCATTAAGCCAGGCCAGACGAACAAGATCTTCATAACGAACCATTCAAAGAGTCTCCCAATCCCTCGAAGAGACGGTCAGCATGGTTACCAATCTTTCGAATGGCCATCGAAGTCTCTCCGTATTCACGGGCCACGCCAGGTGCCACATTGTTTGGGTCTACTCGCCATGCTGAGATAGTCGTTAGTCAATAATCGCTAGGACATATCCAGGGGCCATAATACCAATTAGTTGACAGCCATAGCAAACTCCTCTTCATAAAACATTAGCAACCTTTTCATCATTCTTTTGGCGGCCAACGTACAACACAGGAACACCGAGCTCGAAGACGAGCGGATCCACGTTTGGCGCATCGGGAGAATACACGCTTGACGGACCCCCGCTAAGGATGATCCCAACGGGTTTCCAGGAAAGATCTTTGAGCTTCTGGGTACATGGTAGCATCTCAGAGTAAACTCCAATAGATCGCAGCCGTCTCAAGATGAGCTTTGTTTAATTAGTTCTTATCACCCACATAGCAGGAGTAGAGAACAAACATGACTGGTCTGGGATCCTAGATCCAAGACGAGGACGGTCTTGACACCAATGGTCAGCACTACATCAGGGTTTGAGAATTTTTAGTCCTTACATCGAAGGTGGCATGCGGCGGCGCCGCGTCAAGTGTTTCGCTCATTTTTGGAAGAGATTTCTAGTCAAATCTTCAGGCGTGATAATTGTAAGTCTGGTTATACTGGCAGAAGGACAAGGGACCATGCAAGCATCCAGGCGAAGCGAGCAACGTATAACTAAAAAAGAAAGAAAAAAGAAAAATTCTATTTGGCTGACTCATCTTCACACAGCCCTACCGATGTTAGTACTGTATCAAGGTGGTAAATCTGTATGAGATTCCGTTAATTTCCGTAAGTACATGCTCTTAACCATGTTAATCATTTAACCAGTACCTAGCGCTGTATGCCAAGTCATAACCACATTTCCAAGTCCTTCAGCTTCATTAGACGCATACCCCGATATCTTAAGGTTTAACACAAAAACAAGCCTCTAATAGTGATAACAGCAGATTACAGACAGGTCTGGACATCAGCGAACCGGAATCTGCTGTCTATTATAGATGTAGTGTCTATGGTTACCAAGAACATCAAATGACAGGGGCTTCTCTTTACAAATTCTGTAAGGTATCAGATTCATGGCAATATCTTATGATCGGATGGCTTCTTCGCACTCAACGATCGAGAAACATTCAATCTGGTCTGTCTTATACAGCTCAAGCCATTCCAATATTCCACTACCGTCTCATATTGCAGCACCTTTTTGGTAGGTGAGGGAATCAGTCACATTTCCCGCATTGGGTTTGTGCGGTCCTGCGGCAAACTTGTACACGAAACCATCATGAAACCAGTTCAAGCAAGAGTTGTCGCCCCGTGAGTAGAAAACATTAATTTAGTTATCTGTCTCTGTCGAAATGATCAGCTGCTAGGCCTGGTACCTGGGAGAGTCGTTAGATCGGGGGAGCCTTTTATAAGAAAAGCTTGATATACCTCCTATCAGCATCTAAGTTATTTACTCAGTGCATTTTCTTGTTGCCCTCCTTTTTAAGAGTACTAGCAAACCGGGAGCGATAGCTTAACAGCCATGTTAAGAGTATTGTACCTTCAAGTGTGAGTACCCAATCGACAACTAATCTGGCTGATTCATGTTTGCATTACTCAAAATCTCGACCTGCCTTTCCAACCCAGGACCCCATAGCTTTCCTGATGGCCGATGGGTTTCCTCACTCCTAATGGGGCAACGGTAGAGAGGCCCTGCCACTCACACAACACATCTGCATCGCAACCGTTCAAATTCATAGTACAGCAGAACCTAACCACCTGAGCTCCAAAGGAGTTACCTGCGATCAGTTTCCTCCATCGGACAGGCACGTCAGGGGCCATCCAAACACAGTCAATTTTTGGAACTCGAACACTGCTGAGACCAATCAGTTGACCAAAACCACAAGACTGTATGGGAGGAAAGGGCCTAGGAAAGTTGGACATCCTCAAGAACATGCTTTGGAGGAAGAAGGCGATCGTGTAGTCCACGAGCCTTCTTGAGAGAAGGCCTTTCCTGAAACTAACGTCCCCCCTGAAGCCCAGAACTTTCGCGAGACTGTTGCTTCCCCAGCGCCATGAACTCTCCAATGCCTGCCATCCAATCTCGAAACGAGGCTTCTCTTACTGAAAAGAAGCCACCCATAGATTAAGACTGCTTTTGGAGAGACACAACCTGCGAAGCAACCGCAGAATCACCGGGAGACCCCGAGTTGTGCGTGATACGACCGGCCGGCCGTCTTCTCTTTGGGGGACCACAAGCAAGTCTCACGTGGCCGTGTAATATGAAAACCCGTCTGCCACAATGCGAGGGCAAAGGTAGCGAGTGCATGAAAGGACGGGTATGTCTCGGATTATTTCGATTTGAGAAAGGACTCGAGTGATACACGAAACGTAAGCTTAAATATTACAGCGTTAGCCATAACCATTTGGCTGAGAACAAGTGCATCCGCAGCCGCTACGGCAAAGCAAATGGATCAGATGTGACGCTCTTCCAACATGTCGCTCGGTGTCGGAGCAGATGTGTCCATGTCAAGACCCCAACATTCCTTGTCTACGGTTCAGCACGAATTCTTTGAGCAGTAGTTGTATCGGCAGAGAGATTTAATGGACGGGTGTAGAGATCTGGCGACTAACGTTAGATGCTAAATCCCCGTCGCCTTTCGTGTATACCACAAAAGAGGATCGCGACATATGTAAGAATGAGCATAGATTGAGGCTACTATTGCATCGTGTTAACGTACATTGTGAGCTATGGGTGGCTTGGGAAGGGGGCCGCAACTGTTCCCATGTTGTTAAAATGAGGTCGTGGGCATATTCAACTAGCAGGTAAGATGAAGCCACATGAAGTTACTCAGGTCCTCGCTAGAAGCCGGCGCTGTATTGCAAGAGAAGCATCATCGTACTGTCCCCTAATACTCCCATGGCCACCTTGTCAGGTAATATAGTTTGTCTTTAAATATGCCATCACTTCAGGACTTGGTAACCGACCCACGAATGATTCCATGGCAGGTTTCACGGAGTATGGTTGTGCTACGATCGTTGGGGGGGTGGTTAAACTATGTTCATTCTCTGGGCAAGCATCGGTCTGATACAAAAAGGAATATCAATGTCGTCTCATATGAATACCTTCGCATCCGTAACAAGAACACTCACTCAGGCCAGGGCACCCATAGGATCCCATGGTGGGAGGATAATCGCTTCCTTCTTGAGCACATCGCGAACCTCCTTGCTACAGAAGCGAGGGTCCACAACAGCCTGATAAACAAACTCGTCGAGCCAAGCATCACTCATAACAAACCATCCTTTGTCACCAGCCGCAGTGCCCCAACTGTTCTGCACTCTCCAACGGACAGGCTTGCCCGTCTCCTCGTCCAGATGAACTGCAGTCAACACCATAGCGTGGGTCATCTGACTCTCCTGTGTTGTCAATCGCTGTGCTTTGCTCATGCCGAGCAAGCTGGTATTGAAGCCAAGTTCGTAGTCGATGAGATCGAGATCCATAATGCCCGACTTGGAGTCAGAAAACTTACCTACGTCGCTGCCGAAGAAGATAGGCAGACCAGCCTTGAGCATCTTTATGCATGTTCCCTTGAGGGTATCGATATCAACGTTCACGTAACTCACGCCACGTCCACCCACGATGTTACCAAGTCGTGAAACAGAGAGGAGAGAGAGCGGCTCGTGACGAGGATCGTCCACAAGTGAGATCATACTCTCGATGGTGCTAGAAGTGATGCGGAAATCGGAACTATATATGTTCTTGGCAAACTCTTTAGGTGTGGCCTTGAGCTGGTTTGACTTGCCATTCTTGTCGTTGTACTGCCAATTGAAGGCTTCCTCAGAGCTTGGTGGTGGCCCAAGGAGAAGAGTCATGATGAGAGAGATCTCACGAAGCATTTTATCTTTCGCCGACGAGAGTGTGGTAGCTGAGACACCGTTCTTAGAGTTAATCAGGCCCCGTAGCTTGAGTGCGAATTCACGAAGCTTGGTCTTGATAACACTATTAAGAATACCCGTGCTCTGGGCATTCCATGTATCAGGGTAGAGGGTCTGTGGCACTAGACCATACTTCTCGACAAGGTTATAGACCATGTCCCACTGACCGCCATCAGAAACGATGTCGCCCAGTAAGGTTTGAACGAGGCGTCCTTCGAGATCCTCTCCTGCGGTATCAATGATCTGTTCCAGGAACCAGTTCGACTTTTCAAGCTTATCCCAGAAGAAGAGATACTGCTGTGAGAGCTCAAAGCTCTCAAGATTATATCGCTTCATGATGGCAACTCGGAACACGTTTGTGGAAGCAAACAACCAGCAGCGGCCGCTTGAGCGCTGGTTCGTAATGGGATCTCCCTCGAATGGGATCTTGACATTATAGATCTGCTGGTCGGCGATTTCGGTCGGCAGTGAAGTGAGCACCTGTCTCGGGTTTGCTGAGCTCAGTGCCGTGAGTGCCAGTCTCAGTGAATGTTAGTCTCGATAGGAGCGCCTGACAGCAGGAAATCTCACTTGTTCTTGGGATCTTTGAGGATAGCAGCCTGCCAGGACTCGAGGACATGGACAGATAGACCCTGAGCCTCGCGAGTCAAGGGTCCGACCGCCTTCTCAGCGTCGCTGCTAATTTCGACGTATTCGTCATCCTCTTGGAGTTGGAGACTACGGAGGCGCTCCATGACAGCCTTCTCGTGAAGTGTTGGCTTTGATGGCTGAGCACCCATGGTCACTTTGAATGCGTAAGGTGATGATGATTCAAAGAAGTAAATGTAGGAGAAGAAATCGTGCGCTATCAAGGTTTAGGGAGAACCTGTGACAGAGTTTCGTCACGCGCCGTCTCATCAAGCATGAGCTTGCGTGATTGATTGCCAGGTTACCTTTATGTACCCATCCATCCATCTCAGCTCTGTATTGAGTTAGCCTCGCGCGGGGAAATATCTTGATGATAAGAGCTCTGGACACGCAAGTTACTGATACTATAATGACCATCACCAAGAATAGATCGACGACACTCAGGGTTTGAATAAATATTTCTTATATATTTAAAGAGAAACACCCACCAGGAGAATAATGAGATAGGCCAAACAAAACGCCACTGAACCACAAGCCAGAGCACAGCAGTTGAAATGTAGGGTAGCGATGGACTTGGAAGTGTCGGCACGCCTGGGCCGCGTATCAAACACAGGGAGGAAGCATGTTTCCGTAAGTGGTTAGTTCAAGAACCTTGAGAGCTCACAATTGCCATGTAGTCAGGTAGTGACACGGTGGGACTTGAACGTTTAGCTTTATGTAGATGCGGAATCAATTGACAATTACTACAGTCCATGTACAGAACTTTCCCATCTACGCAAAAGACTCCAATATTTCCAGCTAGCCAACATGATTTATCCAATCTCGACACAAACAAACTTGAACCATCTTGATACATACAACAGATCCCCAGGAAACTTGACATTGTACAGGTGACTCTCAGGACAGCCTGAACCTACTCCTCATGACTGAGGGAAGCCCAGTAGTGCTGTTCATCAACTCATTATGGTATTTGGGAAATAGTCGCGTTACAAGCGGCTGCCCGTCTTCAGAAAACAGTAAACACGCTTACAGGCGAGAGCCGTGAATGACCTTCATGTCAACGGCGAGCTCACGAGCACCGTCGTTGAGGACGAGGACACGGACGGAGCCACGGCCAGACTCGAAAGCGCTGCTGAGGCGGGAGTAGAGGTTGGACTGGTCAATGACGGGGAGACCCTGCTTGACGTCACCGGTCTCAGTCATGGCGACGATCTGACCCTCCTGCATGTCGAGGACACGGTACTGCTTGAAGACAGGGCCGAGCATGGACTGAACGACAACGCTGGGGGCGGGGTTGGAGATGAAAGAGGACTCCTCATGGAGCTGCTTGGTGAAGAGATCGACACCAAGGTAGCGGTACTGACCGGTGGCAGAGGAGGTGGAGATGCGGATGACCTGGCAGGGGCGGCCCTGGAGCATCAAGAAGTCACCCAGGCGGATGTGGTGGCAGGGGATGCTGACGGTGTTGGCAATGCAGTCAGCAGAGGGACGAGGACCCTCGTGGATGTCAATCTCAATATCGCGACGACCTCCATGGGCAATGCGATCACCGAGCTTGTGAGCACCGGCGCGGAAAGAGTTATAATGACCTTCTGACAAGTTAGTCTGGACTGTTCGCGAGTTTGTTACTTCAAGATTTGGTATTCACTAACCGTCGTCGTCGTAGTAACCCATCTTGGACTTGTTGCTGTCGACCTTGGTAGTTTCGACGATTTCTTCAGTGAATCTCACGTCCTTCTTGTTAGACGAACGAGCAACAGGTGTGTCAACGGTGAAGTTGTTGACCTCAGTTGTCTTGGTATCGCGGTACTGGGGCTGGCAAGAGCGGCCGTCAACGGTGAAGTTGTTGATTTCAGTCTTCTCAGACGTGTATTGAGGGCGGGAAGAGCGGCCGTCAACGGTGAAGTTGTTGAACTCGGTCTTCTCGGTCTGGTTGTACTGAGGGCGAGATGAACGGCCGTCAACAGTGAAGTTGTTGATTTCAGTCTTCTCTGAGGAATAGAATTGGGGAGCGGGTCGGCCTTCAACGGTGTAGTTGTTGGCTTGGAAGTTGTCTTGAGTTTGGTGGTGAGAGTGAGAGTGAGAGTGGGAAGTAGGGTCTTCAGTGGAAAAGGCTTGGGCAGGGCGGTAACGCTGGCGGTATTCACGTTCAGCGAGATCGATGGGGGTGGAGTAGTAGGGATGACGGTGGGTGTCGACCTCTACGTGAGTGTGAGAAGTTTGGTATTGGGAGGGTGGTTGGTACTGAGAGGGTTGGTATTGAGAGGGAGGTTCAGGTCTGGATTTGTCTGGGTTAGCTGATGGATGTCTATAGTATCTCGCTTGCGTATCATATGGCAACGGGAGGCGGACGGCCCCTGAGGGAGCTCCACCGCTTTGCTCAGGCCAGAAGGCTTAAGCGCACTAGTGGACCGGGGATGTGAAGCAAAAGCAAATTGGGTACCCAGCCAAGCTGAGGTGGTTGGCGCGGTAGCATACATGGGTAGGGGTGTGGTGTGAGACGGTGTGTGGTGAGATGTGATGTGATAAATTGAGATGGCTGGGGGACTCAAGGGGCCGAAGCGCCTGTGTTGAGTGGGTTGTGGCCAGCCGAGTTGAGGAAAGCGAAAGTGAAAATCGGACTGCGGAGGAAATGCTCAGGGGGGAATCGCAATTGCTACCATCACAAGTGATAGAAGACATGTTTTCACATGTTCCCACTGATCGACTTGGAGGAGAGAGAATTGCTGTGACCTGGGGAATAATGATTTCGCAGGCCATTGCGAACTCGTCTCACACGGTCGGTCGCCATACAGGTAGAAAACGGGTAACATCGAAACCAGGGGGTCAAGGCAAGTTGTAAAATGGGACATACCGTCGCGAGTCTTCACGGATAGTAAAGTGCTCTTCTTCGTGCTCGAATTTTTGGACACCGGGACGGCGGTAACGTTCTTCTTCACGCGTAATACGGACCTCTTCTTCGCTAAAGCGTTGCTCTCCGCGAGGAGGAACCTGTTCGGCGGTGACAGAGACAGAAGAGTATTGACCTTCCCGTCCGGCTTGGGGCTGTTGGGGCTTGATCTCAACCTCTTCGTGGGTTTTTGTTTCGGTAACGGTCTGGGTATGGGATTCGGATTCCCGATATGTCGATGGGAAGATGCTAAAGGGAACGGGGACGCGAGCCTCAAAGTCCAGATTTGCGACTTTTGATGGCGCGAGAGAAGCTTCTCATACAACCTTCCGAAACTCGAAAGGAAGACAAGAAGTTCTCTGGCTCTTGTTCCTAGAAACAAAAGTCGAAGAGAATGGAAAAGAATCGGTAGATGGCGAGCGAGGGCCTTCAGTCGTTCTTTTCTTCTTGTCCGGGTGAGGTTTTGTTTTGACGATGTTGATGTGGATGGCGATAATTGGAGGGAGTAGGAGGAGAAGAGGGACCGAACAGGACGCAGAACGAAACTGGGCTTTTGAAGACGGGGGCAGGATTGGACGACTTGTGCCAAACTGAGCGTTGTGTTGCTCCCTCGGCAGCGCTGTGTCCTGTTGATCCGTTCTGTGTTCTGTCCCAGCCCTTTCTCACGCACTTTGCCCTCTCCATTGTTTTACCTCTATCTCTCACCCCCCCACGGGCGTGTCGATTGTCTCTGGGTTGTTGTCGCCGATTGCTTGTTTACCACTCGTCTTGTTTACTTGCCAGGGGGTTAGCATGTCGTTCTATTTACCTCTTACCAAATCGAGTATAAGCCCAAGAACTAAACCCCGTATGTGGTAGGATCCTCCACCCACTCTGATTGTTGCAGCCCCGTCTTGGCCGCGGAGTGCCACTTTTATCCCTTCCTCCTGCGTCTCAGCCAGAGACATTCAGCCAGCCATCGAAGCTCTCGAAGCTCTTTGCCTCATCTGACCTAGCCTGGTCTTAGCTTCAGCCAGTCACGAAGAAGTCAGCTACCTAGCTGTCCGCGTCGTCAGCACAGGTTGCACAGCTATCCGCCCATCCTGTTCCACGCAATTCCTCTTCCAGCTCCGATCTTCTCTCGTCCTTGCACGTACCCGAGGGGCCCATGCTCTCATGGCTCCCAACTGCCAACTCCCAACATCAACAGTAATAGAAAGTGGAACACAACCCCATATACGAGAGATGAGACATCGCATCCGTCACCGCTCCGCATCCACTGAACCTGGGTGACTGTGATGAGCGGCATCCCGTCATTTCAAAAGCCTGGGGTCCAAGATCTTCCCCCTGCCTTCATATTCATCTACTACGTAGTAAATGTCTCCCCGTCTACCCGCACCAGTGCTCCGTTCCTGGCAATTGGAAGAGTCTGTTTTGTTGTTTTGTTAACGACGCAAAGACTGTCCAGTGACAATCCCTCTTGAACGCCACATAAGCACCATGTTTAATCAGGGGGCGGGGTCCAGCATCCAGGTACTTTAAGCGCGACTACACAGTATACCCAACCACTCATTTTATCAGTTCACCACATGGCTGTCTTGTTTGTCTGATTGACGAACTTGAGAAGTTGAAAGGTGATAAGAATTGCCTATTCTGAAAGTGCCGAACTGCACCGTTGATTTCACGTATTCGATCAAGATTGGCCGGAGAAAGGGTGACAAGCGCGGAAACGGAATCAAGTCCTCAGTGATAGATACGCAGTTAGGCAACGCCGCAACGACTGTCTGTTTGAGGGGCTCATGCAAGTCGTAACCTTTCTCCCATTGGCTACCATGTGAAATCCCAACCTCCCCAATTTAAGTAACTTTCGAATGGTCCAAACCGGCGCACCAGCTTTATTCAGCTGCAGCACCAGCGGCTGATCAGGCATGAAATCAGTCGTAATGAGCCTGCCGTTGCTATCGTGGAAGCCTACCATTGGACCTTGAGGTATCGTTTTATGCAAATGCATTAATCAGTGCAAGTGCCGTTCACTTGTCAACTGTGGTCGTTCCCCGAGCAGTCGTGACGCGAATTACATACAGTAAAGTCAGTGCGTTCCTAACTTTGCCTCGGTAACGGTTTGGCCTCAGAAACTGGCGTTGATGGTGTCAAGCTGAGCAGGTTAGGCATGGCCTCGCTTTGGGTGGCCTCCGTGCTTTCGTCAGTTTCAGAGGCTCAAGTACATATAGCTACTTGGGCCTATCATGAACTACCTACTATCCTGTGTCTGAAATCCTGCTGGCTCATCACGTCGTTCGTTGGCTGCAGGAAGTTTTGCTCTTACTGCATTCACTAAATTGTAACTGCAGCCATTGACGTCTGACTCCGTCCAATTGGTTGCATGCTTTCCATTACTGCGCACCCATGTCTTCTCTGTTGACGAAGCACAGTCTACTATTTCATGGTAAGTACGTAGATTCTCGCTATCAATAGATCAACAAACTAGTAGTGCCTAGAAGCACTAGGTCCCATTGAAATATGCCAAGTCTTGGTGTGGCCTCGGCTTTTGGTTGCTGTGACAACTGGAAAGCAGAGCAATTTGCTGACAATGGATCCTTATTTGAGCTGTTAATTTGCGAGCTGGGCTTTGATAATCTCAGGCCACCACTAGCCTCTGGCGTCAGGTCCCACCGTCCGTCCCAGCCGCGGTTCGAGATTTGTACCTGTGCGAAACGCGATTCGCGAACGGCTTTGATGTTGCATCGGATGGATCGATGATTTGAAGTTTTACACAGAGTCAACAGACCCGGGAAGAGTTCCTCGGCCCAACGGCATCTGCTGGACTCTCACGTGTATCCTCTTCTCAACATCCGTGGCTGGGTTCGTGGAGGCTTGTGTTGTGCCGAAGCCGTTGTCTGAGACAAATCTGGGGTAACTTGTGCATTACAAGATGCGTTACGCGTGTTATCAGACCCCCGATGAGTGTGCTAATGCAAGTCTGATGCGCATTTTCAGGTTATGTCCTCTGCATGTCCCATAGGGTTCCCAGGGCTCCAATAGTATCTCCCCAACTGTCTACTACAACGTGTATAAATGTTATCTTGACTTGTGGATAACACGATATGACTTCTTTAGCAGCATAGTCTAGTACATTTATTCTGCAGATTAGATGGGATTCTCATACAGGCAACAACTGATTTCCGTGTTTCTTATGAATCACTGAAGCTTTCACGTCCTCATGAGCCTGGTAGTAGCCACACGTGTGGAAGGACTGACGTTATCATGATCTAATCTGGTCCGAGGGATTTGAAGCACCTAAGGAGTCGAAGCCATTCAGAACGAGAAGCGTAGCGTAGTATATTGACCTGACAGATTCGTTCCTGTTTGTGAGACTGAGCATCAATGGCAAGATCTTTGTTGAGTGAAGTGCCTTGGTGGTATGTACAGCCTATGGATTGGTAAGATGAAATCTGGTCACGTGTCGGCATCGTGCCCCTCATGCCCCTCGTACCCCACGATAACCAAGTTGCCTGCGATGACGATATCGCTATAATAGCTTGATTTTCAGAACTGTATAACGCTGTTTCGAGTGAAGCACTTGAAAATGAAGCAAAGGTTCTCTTCTTTGGATGTCAAAGTAGGTCTTCTTCCAAAGCTACTACCTTGAACTCTATCCTAATTTTTGAACAAAGATCATTGCGCATGAGCTCCAGGAACGACTGGTGACTCTTCGACTCTCCAACGTATACGATCTTTCGTCCAAGATTCTCCTGCTCAAGTTTGCGAAACCAGACAACAAAAAGCAGCTTGTAATCGAAACAGGCTTCCGCTGCCACCTGACGAAATTCGCGCGTACAACTGCTGCGGCCCCTTCTGCTTTTGTTGCACGTCTCAGAAAGTTTCTCAAGACCAGACGGTTGACGTCAGTCAGACAAGTGGGCACCGATCGAGTCCTCGAATTCGAGTTCAGTGATGGCCAATACAGATTGTTCTTGGAGTTTTTTGCCGTATGTTGTTTGTCACGCGACCCAGAATAAGACTTTGAGCCATTGACCTTTTATCTCTTAGAGTGGTAACATTATTCTCACCGATGCCGACTTGAAGATCCTTGCCCTCGCAAGAACCGTTTCAGAAGGTGAAGGTCAAGAACCTCAGCGAGTCGGCTTACAATATTCCCTGGAGAACAGGCAGAACTTTGGTGGAATACCTCCATTGACAAGAGAAAGGGTACAAGATGCCCTGAGGACTGCCGTGGAAAAAGCAGCTACCGTTACTGCATCGTCGAAGAAGCAGAAGAGTAAGCCTGGTGGAGATCTGAGAAAGAGTTTAGCTGTATCAATTACAGAATTGCCTCCGGTACTTGTGGACCATTGGCTACACACAAATAATTTCGACACCGCTATCAAGCCTGATGAAATCCTGGTCAATGAAGCGCTGCTGGCTGATTTGGTCAAGTCACTTCAAGAGGCCAGACAAAGTGTTGAAGAGCTCACCAACTCAGAAACATGCACTGGCTACATATTTGCGAAACGCAGGGAAAGAACTGAAGGAGCAGAGGCTAGTGACGAATCCAAGACGCAACGTGACAATCTTCTATACGAAGACTTTCATCCGTTTGTCCCCTACAAACTCAAAAAGGATCCCACCATTGAGGTCCTCGAGTTCACAGGATACAATGAGACAGTTGACGAATTTTTCTCATCTTTAGAGGGCCAGAGACTGGAGTCCCGGCTAAGCGAGCGAGAAGCGGCTGCGAAACGCAAGTTAGAGGCCGCGCGAAATGAACAGAGCAAACGAATCGAAGGGCTTCAAGAGGCCCAGGCCCTCAACTTTCGCAAAGCCGCCGCCATTGAAGCGAACGCTGAACGAGTTCAAGAAGCTATGGATGCTGTCAATGGATTACTTAGCCAAGGAATGGATTGGGTAGATGTCGGCAAATTGGTGGAACGGGAGAAAAAACGGCACAATCCCGTTGCTGAGATCATTAAACTCCCTCTAAACCTTGCCGAGAATCTCATTACGCTTGAGCTGGCCGAGGAAGAGTTTGAGCCAGAGGAAGACGACCCCTACGAAACCGACGACGACGACGACAGCGGGCTTGGTGACGATGAAGGTACATCTGCGGCAAAGGGAAAACAGGCCAATAAAGCCCTGAGTGTGGAAATCAACCTTGGACTTAGCCCTTGGAGCAATGCTCGAGAGTATTTTGACCAGCGGAAGACGGCGGCCGTCAAGGAAGAAAAGACCCAGCAACAGGCCTCGAGAGCTCTGAAGAATGCAGAGCAAAAAATCACCGAGGATCTCAAAAAAGGGCTGAAACAGGAAAAGGCACTGCTTCAACCAATCCGCAAACCAATGTGGTTTGAGAAATTCGTTTGGTTTATCTCATCCGATGGATATCTTGTGATCGGAGGCAAAGATGCCCAGCAAAATGAGATGATCTACAAGAAATATCTCCGGAAAGGCGATGTATACTGCCACGCAGACCTGCATGGGGCATCGAGCGTTATTATCAAGAACAATCCCAAAACCCCTGATGCGCCCGTTCCCCCAGCGACACTGTCTCAGGCCGGATCACTCGCCGTGTGTTCGTCGAATGCTTGGGACTCGAAAGCGGGCATGTCTGCATGGTGGGTAAACGCTGACCAAGTTTCCAAATCTGCACCGACAGGCGAATTTTTACCGGCAGGAAGTTTCATGATCCGGGGAAAGAAGAATTTTCTGCCTCCAGCTCAACTTCTACTCGGCCTAGGTGTTGCATTTAAGATCAGCGAGGAGAGCAAAGCCAAGCATGTTAAGCATCGCCTACACGATGCCAACTCTACCGGTGGCGAGGAAGCTTCGGCAGTAGTGACGTCGCAACTAGCAGACAGGGCAGGCGATCTGAACGAACTTGAAGGAGAACAATCAGCTGAACCTTCTGATAATGAATCCGAAGATGAACAACAAGACGAAGAGTCACGTGACAACCCCCTTCAGGCTTTCGGCAAGGATGAAGACCGCAACGACGAGGTTGAAAAGGCTGAAGAAGGCTTGTCTGATCTCAAGATCTCGGATGAGACAGCCGACGAGGCTCATAGCCAAGAAGTGGCGGAACTAGATGAAAATGAAGCAGTGGGAGGAGAAGCAGAAGAGGGCAAAGATGACGAGTCAGCTGGACCGGATGACGAGACAACTGGCAAGCCAGTTGACACGGGGCCGAAGAACAACGGCTCCAGCTCTTCGAAGAAAGCCCCCCCCAAGCGAGGCCAGAAGGGCAAGGCGAAGAAGATCGCCTCAAAGTATAAGCATCAAGATGAGGAAGATCGAGCTGCCGCAGAAGCGTTGATCGGAGCAACAGTTGGACAAAAGAAGGCTGAAGCCGAGGCAAAAGCTAAGGCAGACCGTGAGCTCGAGCTCGCGGCTGCTAAAGAGCGACGCCGCGCACAGCACCAACGAGAGCAAAAAGAGACAGCCGAACACGAGGAGATTCGACGTGTAATGATGGAGGAAGGCGTTGATATTCTTGACGAGGACGAAGCCAGCCAGATGACTGTTCTTGACTCCATTGTTGGTACGCCTCTTCCCGGAGATGAGATCCTTGAGATCATCCCTGTTTGTGCCCCTTGGAACGCTCTCGGACGCTACAAGTACAAGGCGAAGTTGCAGCCCGGTGCGACCAAGAAGGGCAAAGCAGTCAAAGAGGTTCTCGATCGTTGGAAGGCAGCTTCTACTAAGAAGGGTGTTGTTGACGAAACCGCTCGTGACACTGAAAGGATGTGGCCGCGTGAAGTTGAGCTTATCAAGGCGCTCAAGCCTGAAGAGACATTCAACGTGGTCCCGGTCGGTAAAGTGAGGGTCATGATGGCGGGTGGTACTGGCGGAAACGCTGCTGGAGGCGGAGGTGGTGGCAAGAAGGGTGCAGGCGGAAAAGGGAAGGGCGGAAGAGGAGGCAAAGGATCAAAGAGATCATAAGCAGTGAACAAACTTTGATGTTAGCATCAAGTTGAAGGAATGAGTTGAGGTTGAAGTACATATAGGTTGCTATTTCTATAACCGAATGAAAACCCAGTAACGTATCGCCATGATACAAGTACTGCAAAAGATACGCAGCTCTTCCATGCCACATCCAATTCCTTATATTATCCATGTAATCATAAATCATAATCTGCTCATCTCACGCTATAGCTGACCTTGTCAAATTTCCTGACGTCGTCAGGCATACGTGCAATGCACAATTCACCACAGAACTCGCCCCATTCACCGCTCGTCGCATCGCGGACGGCATCTCTCATGGCTCTGCCGTAGCGCTCCCGGAAGGCTTGCTTCACAGCGCGCATGTGGTGTGGATCCCAGTGGTATCGAACGAGACGCGAGATGAGTAGCTCACGGCGAAGGCCATCTTTACGAGACGCTGAGGTGGCGTGGTGGATTAGGAGGGCATCACGAACAGGACGATTGATAACACCATTGAGGATGTGGGCTAAGAGTTCACCCTAGACAATGTTAGTATTAATTCCTCAATTGTAAGGGGGAAAGGGCTAGGCCTTACCACAAGATTTCCGCTCTTCTTAAGAGCGTCGCGAGCAAAGTTGGAGCGATGCTGTCGCTCATATTCCTGCAGAATGGCGCGCAGATGAGAGTCGCTTCGAAGTATGATGATGTTGATCATCGCCGTCTCGCCACCCTTTTCAGACCTCACGGATCGACGCAAGTCAGCGACGTCCTGGTCGACAAGAGCATAGTCAATTGGCACAAGTCGACCATAATGGTCGTATTCCTCCATGCGCCGCTCTTCTAAAACAAGGAGAACAGCTTTTTTGAACTTGTCTTCCTTGAGTTCTTCCTTCATACACTTGACGAGGCTGTTGTCATATTTCTTATCCGTGAATGCATCCTTGATGTAACGTATTTCACCGTTGGTGCGTCCCATAAGAGACTCAATGAGAAGCTCCCTGCGAGTCTTGTCGCCCTGGTACCAGAAATTGGCCCAGTATGCCTCGCTCTCCCACATGCCGAGAGCAACGGAGTAGCAGGCCTTCATCAGCAGCGGATCTTCATCTTTGAGACGAGCACGAATATGCTTGGCAATGTTTACACCTTTGCGCTCAGAACCCGTCTTGACAAGTGCCTTGTAGTCCGCACGAAGCTTCATCACTTGATCATGCGTCAAGCTTGGTAGGATTTCAATGAGTGGCTCGGTATCGGGACGGCGGCTTCCCTTGAGGGCCTGTGCAAGTTGGGTGGTGATATCTTCTGAGTCATGGAAGCGAGCACGTCGGCTACGGCGTCTGCTATCGCCCTCATTATCAGAACCCAGTGGAGAGAGCGCCTCAAGAGCTTTATTGTCATCACTTGGGTGCTTTGAGGCGAGCAGTAGAGGAGACGGCATGGGCGAACAGTCCTGATAAGTACCATAGTATGACTCGAGCATGGGCGATGGAGGCGCATTGGCTAGAGATGCACCAGCCAGTCCGCCGGCGGCCAAGCCTCCCACAGTCAGCCCAGTGTTGATGCTAAGACCCGACATTCTCTCACTTGGGGGCTGAGGGGACTTGTCTTTTCGGCTACGGTGCTTATCCCTAGACCGCGATCTGTGACCATCCCTTGATCGTGATCTATGCCTGTGGTGTTTGTCTACTCCCAGAGTGTCTCGTGAAGGCGACTTATCTCTCCGGCGAGATCGTGATCTGTCGCGTGACTTCTCGCGCTTTCGACTGCTTGAGTCGACAGCCAAGCGGTCTGAGCTACCTCGGGGGCCGGAAGACCTGTCCCTGCGCCGGTCACGGTGTTTCTCATCGTCGCGGCTTCGAGGCTCAGCGGTCATGATGTTGGCACCCGAGCCGTATGTGTCGTTGTATCGTGCATCTTCCCTTGTCTTGCGTGAACTATACTGGTCAACGGACGGACTTGCAGGTTCTCGATGAGAATATCCGTAGGGTGGTTGTTGCGCATGGTACGGGTCTTCAGAACCTGGGGGAGGGTTATATGTAGTCATAACCTGGCTAGCAGTTGACGGAGCTCCGGTGGCCTTTCCATAAGCCAAGTCCGAAGAGTCTTTAGGTCGCACAGGCACGGGAGGCTTTCCGTAGGCCAAGCCATCGTCATCCTTGTCCCTCTCCTTGTCGTTGCCTGAAGATCCAGCGAGCTTGCGCATGTACTTCTGCGGCAGGAAGCTAAATTTGTCTCCGTCATCTTTAGCACGAGGCTCTGCATTTTGAATGTATGGATCTCTATCTTTCTCGCGGCGGCGGTCATCTGGGAAGGCTCCTGGAAGGCTGCTGTCGACCCTGTCGTGCGAGGAACGGTATGGCGAGTCTCTTGGCGGAGATGCGGTTCGATAAGTGGGGGGCTGAGAGTCGTAGCTGTGCTGAGATGGGTTTCCGGGAATCACAGGATAGATGCCTCCCTCTTCGGGATACGGCAGAGCGCCGCTTGCTTGCGGTGCGCCCGGGCGACTATAGCGATCATTGAGATCATCCTCTGGGTAGATGTAACTTGGTTCGCGATTATCGCTGTAGGAAGGGCGCTCAGGTGCGACATCGCTCCTTGAACGACGGTCACGAGAGCGAGAACGAGAACGATCCTTGCGGGACCGGTCATCAGGCTTGAGAGACATGGTCTCAGTTTCGTTGTGTTCTGTTTTTGTTCTGGAGAGGCAAAGAGCTCAGCTGTTGAAACAGAAGCGGGGATCCTTGGTTTGCAGGCAGGAGTCCCAGTCTTGGTTCAAGAGGGGCGCCAACTGAGGGAAGATTTCAGTAGCGAGGCAAACTGAGTAGCAAGAGTTCGAGGATGAGGAGAGGTACTTATTATGAAGAAATGGATAAGTTCGAGAGAAGATGCCCAATTGAGCAGTAAACCCAACATTTATTAAATGGTCACACGCCGCCTAGTGCGTCAATGGCGGGCGGACCGAGAGAATGGAGGGGCTGAATGAGACCTGACCTGCAGCAACACACGCAGCTACGGTACCTACTAGGCTACTCCTGCTGTGCTTGGAGCTGGAGCTCTTGGAATATTCTCTTATTAGTGGAGGAAGAGAGCCAGAGAGATCGTCATAGGGCCAGACGGACATGGGTCACACAGGGAAGCGAAAGAAATGCCCACAGGGCAGACCAGTTAAACAGCTGTTGAGGGGCTGAACGGAGGGAGATCGGGGGACCCCGAGCGCTAAGAACGTTGACCATGCCGCTTGCTGGGGTTTGATGGTGGCTGTCGCAGAGGCTGAGAACAACATATTGTCCCATCCTTGCGGGGCTGATGCAGGTGAGAATGAGGACGAAACATGATGAGACTGGATTGGATTGGAATATGCGTTTTGTTGGTTACCTATTCAGTTGACCATTGCGAGGCAGGGTAACAAAGTTGAATGGTATGACGTTGTGTTCTCTGCATAGGTACCTACTTAGTTAGGTAGGTACCTTATGATGAGTTTTATGTTTGATGGTAGAGGCCCTTTTTTAATCATGGAAGTGGTCGCACGTATGGAGGTTGCCCACTGCCCGTGTTTGGTTAATAAGTCAGAATCATTGGCCGAAACCCTTGCTGGGTAGGGGCATTTGTCTTGAGAAGCTTCCTATCATCGCCCCAAATCATCTGAATCTATTCTTGCGGCACTCGTTCGCCTCGCTGGAAGACATATAACGCTTCATCCTTCCCAGGAAAGGACGGCAACGCTACCTTTACAACCATAGTCCAGTCCTCATGCTCTTTCGCCATAAACTCATCCATGGTGACCCCCTTGAATCCTGTGTAACCGTTTCGATTCTGCGTACCCACAACTGCGATAGTGTCGCCGCCAAAGGCAGAAACCAGGTTCCGCGTAAATCCTCCCTCAGTGCCACCGCCAACGCCTCCACCAACAACAGGATACACAAGCAAGAGAACCATGCTTTCACCATTCGAATTCTTGCGTAGCCACTTCGCGCCGTCCGATATGACTGTGTCGTTGACCCAGTTGACTCTCCATTCGCTCTGCATGTTATCCACCGCATGCACTGTGAGGCCGTAGCGACGGAGCATATAGGACCAATAACCATTGCCAGAACCGATGTCGACAATCGGGCGCCCGTCGGACAGGATTTTCAGGATAGCCAGGCTCTCGTGAGTTGGTGTTGCACAGCCAAAGTGATGCATGAAAATTGGAAGAACATGATGGGACATTGGAACACGTTCTGATGCCAGGCAAGGTCCGCACCATTCAAGAGAGTGACATGACCACATCCAGAAATCGAGATAGGGATTTGCGCTGGGCGGCTTTTTGCTCTTGGGGATAGTGAGTTTCGTTACAAGCCCAGGGTGCAGGTACCGCTTGCTCTCAAGGTTGGCTGCGACTTCACGCCTTATGGAGTCTTTCTTAGCATTTGTACCTAGATTCTTAAGGAATGGAACAGTAGCTGTTGATGGCCTGAAGATAGAGGTGTATGCTTCAATGTCGGCTTGGGGAGGTGGTTCTCTCTGCTTGTAGGTTAGTTTCACAAATTCTTACTCCCCGGACACTGCCCATAGGTAAAGTTCTTACAGGTGAGCCATCTTCATTCCGATACCACGCGTGTAAACCATTGACACCTCCAAGGTTGACTACTGACTGGACTTGGGCAAGTTTCACACTTGCCACGGCATGGTATGTATAGAGATCAGGGTCAGGGAGTCGAAAAAGTACTCGGCTGGCGTTGAAGAGATCATTCTTCAACAGGTGGCTCAAAGCCTCCCTCTGACGGTCGGCATCCTCAATTAGTTCCTCCGGGTTGAAAGATGGACTTCCAACACAATGAACAAACTTGGGCTGGGGCATCTTGAGTGTTAATGGCAGCCCGAACTCTCGACCTACTGATAGGTCACTCACAACAGGTGCCTCGGTTCGATACCTATAGATGACGTTATACTGTTAGCATAGAATTGAGTTTTGGTAGGTATTGTGTGAAGCCTCTCCCAAAAGTGGACACAAATTAGCACTTTGCCAAGCCTACCCTGGGGCCCTGGCACACAGTTGTAGCACTATTACGGAGTATCTACTACGGAGTGTTAAATATTATACCCATTTTATAAGCTAGAAGGCCATCGTATCGCGATGTTATCCCTCGGACCATTTGTCACGGAGCAGTCCTTCACCCCGACCCCGAATAGAACTTTATTCTGACGTATCATTTATGAGCGGTTTCGCTCATTTGTTGCACTACGCTCGTTGCCACCGGGCATAGTATAGTAGATGCGCTGTCGTTGGTTGGGATCCGTTGGTTTATACCAAGGTTGGCAATGGATCCATGGCCAACAATGCTCAGTTGTGGTTAGGTGCTTTCGGCTACTTGGAGACCCCCTCGAAATTACCAAGTCATGTTCTTTGTTCTGACAGTCTGATTCTCCAAATTTACTAAAGTGCATATTTCGCCCTATGCCCTCCTACTTGTTCGTGATGCCCAGAACTTCTATCGCCAGCGTGGTTCACTGGTAGTGCAGAGCCAAATGATAGAGTTCCGTACTAAGGGGCGCGCCTGGCTGGGACAGTCTCTCGCTTTATATTTCTAATCGGGACGGCAGTAATCTGCCACCCGACCTCTTAGCACGATCTATGCCGCGCCTTGGTTCATTTTAGTGCAATATATGGATCGACTTCACTGGCGCTTGGGTCAAGAAACCACCTGCCACCTGTGGCCCCACAAGCTCAATGTAAGTCAACCTACCTACCTACCTGCCTTCATCCATTGCACGAGGCGCCTCGTAAAGTCTCCCTTCTCCATCTACATATGCTCCTGTGCTTGATTCCATGACCTTGAATCTGTCTTCGCGCATCTTCTTGATGTGACCTTGAAAGCAAGATCCTCGTCTGATTCAATTACTGTACTCAAATTCCAAAGAGAGTCCCCTGTATTATTCAGATCACCCTACAAAACTTGCCTTAGTCGACCCTAAAACAGCCTTGCTTCGTCGTCGGAGCACTCCAACAACTTGGACCGCGTCTCCAATTGCTCCCCCTTGGCAAAATTCAGAGAGAATTGGCATAAAGCACTCTCTGTGTTGCAGTTGTCATTGCATACATTTCACCTTGCTCGGAAGTTGTGCTCTCGCAGTCACAAACTACATAAAACAACCTAGCTTTCTGGTTATATCCGTCTTCATCCCGGCTCTTATTCTTTCTGGAGTAAGATGGACCCAGAACCTCACAACCAGACTCAGGCATTCCCGTCTTCTACCCGAGGAGACGCTACGAGACATGATGACAAGCCAAATGATCCCGAACGATCGGAGGCCAGAGATCAAGCGAATGCCAAAGCAAGCATATCAGCTCCATCTGGAACCGGTATTGACGACCAGGGAATTCCTGGCGGCAGCACTGAGCTCTCATCCCAAGCAGTAAAACCCTTCGACATCTTCAAAGACGTGTATGGAGTTAGTCGTACACCAGGCTCCCCAAGTTCAGATGCCGAGAGCCAGCACCGGCCCATTACGTCTCCTCTTACTCATCCCAACGGTGTCTCTATGTTTCCAGGCCTATCGGTTACGGAGCAGGAAGCCATGTCTCGACAAGCTTTTGCTCAAGCCGAAGACAACATTGTTGCCGATAGTGACGAGTACAGTTCTATAGGCGATGCTGGATCCGATGCCGGATACGGGAGTGATAACATGAGCACTGCAAGTACATCCATTGGGTCGTCTGTTCGGGACTATATGTTTGAGAATGGTCGTCGTTACCATAGCTTCCGGGCTGGTGCCTACAACTTCCCCAACGACGACATAGAACAAGAGAGGGAGGACATGAAACATGCAATGGTGAAACTTCTCTCGGGCCAGAAATTACTTTTTGCGCCAATAGACGAAAATCCGCAACACATACTTGATATTGGAACTGGCACAGGAATCTGGGCAATCGAAAGTAAGGTCAACTCTCTTTTCATTTTCGTCCCAACAACTAATAGTACAATAGTGGGAGAACAATACCCCAGTGCTCATGTTCTAGGCATCGATTTATCACCCATCCAACCGACATGGTTGCCGCCCAATGTTCACTTCATGGTTGATGATGTTGAGTCTCCTTGGCTTCATCCTCAGAATCATTTTGACTATGTACACTCTCGGCACACGGTTCAGGGGATAAAAGACTGGCCTCAACTTTTTAGTAATGCTCTCCAGTAAGTATCAACTCTGTTAGAGCCAGATCCCTGGATTGCACTTACACGATGTCAGGCATATCAAACCTGGAGGTTGGATGGAACTCCAAGAAATTCACCATTATCCCCACCATGCAAGAACAGGGGACGCTGTCCCGCCACACGAGCACCCAGTCGCACAGTATTGGACATATATTAATGAGGGCTTAGCACAGCTTGGAGTAGACTTTCCTGCAGCAGCAGGAGGTAAATTGGCTACGAAAATGCAGGCAGCTGGCTTCGTGAACGTCACGGAGCGGATATTCCATGTGCCTCTTGGGACTTGGCCCAAAAATCAAGTGCTCAAGACTGTAGGACTGTACTGGCGCACCATACTGACGGATGGCTTACAAGCAATCGCATTGGGTCCCATGTCAAGGGGCATGGGCTGGAGCCGCGAGCAGATTGAGGTGTTTCTTGTCGATGTGCGAAGGGCGTATAGCGACCATACGGCCCTTTTGTACATGCCTATGCACATTGTCTATGGGCAAAAGCCATACTAAATCGTCGAACAGAAGCAGATTACACAAAACAATGACAGTCGCTTCGCGTCCAAAGAATCTACAAGGACGTACCAAGCCGACAGCCCTATTCATATGCTGCCATGGGGGTGGCATGGTATCGTATGGCCGCTAAAGATGCGAGATGGAATGGAGGCGGACGCTATGATATCTTCCCGATAGAACCGGCCATGGTCTTGGCTGTCTATGGTCAAGCCTCACTAGGAAAGGAGAGCTAGCACTGGGTATTTGCCGTGACGTCGATGAATCAACCTCTGCCATCATACGGACACATCAACTTACACAACAACTGAGGCCGAAAAGATTGATCACCCACAGCAAGTGCAGCCTGTTGGACAGATACTCAGGACAAAGAAGTTCAGCGAACAACTAGAGAAGGCACGTGACTTCTTTATTTTCGTCCAGGATCCTATATGAACCATATCGGCCATCAGTTGCCGCACGGAATACTTTTACACAAGTCAGGCGAATTTCCCCATGATGCATAGGAGCAGGTGTTTCCGTCCCAGACGTGCGATTATTAGCGAGCAAAACTGCACAACCAAAAAGCTTCGTGAAAGACGCTTGGTGTTTTCGATGGAGGATGACGGGCTCGTAGTAAATTTACTTATGCAGCCAAGCTTCGTGCCACCGGCACCAATACTTCTTAGCTTCCGGGCTAGCTTGTGGAGAACTAGGAACATATTTTTAATCTAACCAAACCTGTGTTATTGTAACTACGCACCCCAGCAGCTACTGTACTGTGAACTCTCAGGTCATGTCTCGAATCGACCTTCAGGGATTAAAACCACAGCTTGCAGCACACACACCAATCATGACGACTTTGGAACCAGCGCGGAATTCAGGCTTTACACACTCTCGCCACATGTTCCACTGGCGCTTTGAGGGATGATGGTGGCGCGGGTGGGTAGACTTGTTCATGCCGCCCATGTCTTGAGCAGAACAGCTCACGCATCCTCGCTACCTTGTTTGTGCCCGCATTGGTCATGATGGTAGTCTAGGGTCCAGAGTCAATTTAGGACCATGATGGACAGCAATGATGTATAAAACCGCGCATCCCCACGTCGCTTTGCAACAAGGACTAGGGAACACGACCATTTCACTTGTTCAACATGGCTGAATCACACATTTCATCATATCCGCAAAGCCCGCAAAGCGTGAACACATCTCTCATGGTGCAGTTAGCTAGGAAGATTGCCGAAGAGACGGAAAAGCTTGATGGATATTTCAAGGCCAACGGTCTTCAGGACTTGGGATTCGATGTCAATGCCCCTGGAGATCTCCCCAAGTTGCCGGATGATATACAGAGAAGTCGCATGAAGATCTCTTCTGCGACCAAACAGCTCGAGCTTCTTGTTCGGGGACCTAGAGAAACTGTCAGATGGGGTATATGGAGTGTAAGCCTGCCGCCTGTGCATTGGCCTCCGTACTAACACAAAAAGTATCTTGACACCTTGAGCCTCCAGATACTGAACAGCTATGGAATTCGTGAGCCCACCAATTCCGATTTTGTCTTCATATCTAATCCTGCATAGCCGATCTCGTACCTCTGGAGGGATCTATTGCTTTGGCGGAACTCCAAAGCAAGACTGGACTGGACAGCATAAACCTGGCTCGCGCCCTTCGTCACGCCATGACAAATAAGATCTTCCAAGAGCCGGCACCAGGTTTCATAGCACACACTGCCGCGTCAAAGATGCTTGCTCAGGACGCCAGTCTCCAAGCCTGGGTAGGGCTGAATGGAGAGGATTTCCTACCAGCTGGGGCCCATACCTTGGAAGCTCTTCGTGCCGACCCAGAAGCGACCTCACTCACACGGACCGGCTTCAACCATGCTTGGGGGACGGTGGATAAAGAACCAATGTTTGCAACATTCGGCAAAGACCCTCCCAGAGGAAAGCGATTTGCAGCGGCTATGGCAAGCTTGACAGGCGGCGAGGGTTATGAGGTTCGCTACCTCGTCGATAACTACGACTTTTCCGAAATCAATAACAACAGAGGCACATTGGTGGATGTCGGTGGCAGTCATGGCTTCGTGTGCGTCGACCTTGCCAAGAAATGGGATAAAATGAAATTTGTGGTACAAGATTTAGCAAAGACGATCAGCAGCGCCCCAGAGCCGATATGCGCAGATGAAGAGGTAGCTCAACGCATATCTCTTCAGGTCCATGATTTCTTTACTGAGCAGCCAGTCAAGGATGCCGATGGTGAGATTGACAGAATTTACTTCTTGATCCCCCCCCCCATTACTGACGCAACCAAGCTTACTACTTCCGCTGGATACTTCATAACTACTCAACCCCATATGCCGTCAAGATCCTCAAAAACTTAGTCCCAGCTCTCAAACCGGGTGCGCGTGTAATCATCAACGACCATTGTCTCCGTGAGCCGGGGGCTGAAAACCACTGGGATGAAAAAGTCATGCGGAGTATGGATCTGTTGATGTTGACCTTGTTGAATGCACAAGAGCGGACAGAAAAGGAGTTCGAAGAACTCTTTAGGGCTGCAGATGAGCGCTTCGTCTTCAAGGTAAAGTCACCGAATCGCTTTGCCTCTGACTGTTATGTATACTGATATGTCTTTTAAAGGGTGTAAGCAGGCCCGAGGGATGTAGGATGAGCATTATCGAGGCAGTTTGGCAGCCTTGAATGGCAATGATGTGTTTGAACAGCAACGACTTTTCGACGAAGGATATAGTACTAAAGACATTAGTGTACAGGATTGGTATTGGTCAAGGGATGTAAAGAGGGACTGCCTGGATCCCCGAATGTTTGGTGCTGAATGAAAGACTCGGGAGTCGGTGAATAGTTGGATCAGCAACTTCGGAATAGCCTCCATCTAGTCAAATAACAGCCAGTGGCTCTTGTAATAAGGCGTAATTGGTTTAGTGGTACAATTCTCCGTTGCCATTGGAGCAGTTCCCAGATTACGCATTCTTCTGTCTTCCATTCTGAAGCCCCTGTTTATACTTCTGTTTATATATTCTTTTAGTTCTTGTCGCCATATCTATTTTACTTGGATTGACCTGATTCTGATAGTGTTAAGTTAATTACTTCTTATATCTGTAATTAGGGGTCATACTTACCTCGATATAGAGTAAAAGGACCCTATTAAGATCTTTCTTCTGAGGTAAAGTTAAATTAGGTTATCTAAATGGATCCTAGAGTTACCTAAACTGTTACTTATAATTACAGTTTTTGTCTTCTGACCTTCTAACGTTAGCCTTATAATAACAACAGCATAAGCCACGACCAATCGAACACAGATTTGCCTAGAACTTTGTATATTATGCAACTATAATACAAACTGCAAAGAAGTCCCTGTGTTTTATGTCTAAACTTTCAAAAACCAGTTCCCCGTCTGCTACTTCCCATTCTCAAATCATGCAAAGGAAGTCTAGAGCTTTCTCGACTCCATCATATATAAACTCAAAATGCTCACTGCCTCCGTTACCAAACTTAAAACATTGCTCATTTATCCTCATCTCCAAACCCGCCTCGTCTAGCGATTTCTCTGGCTAGCTCGGCCACTGTTCTGTCACTCAAGACATCAAAAACCGAGACCTCGACACCGCAGTTAGTGACAATCCAGTTTCGGACACCAACGGCAACCAGGGAGTCAACGCCGTAGACATTGGGAGGCTTCCCAGTGTCAATTTCCTCAGGGAGCATGTTCATGGCCTTGGAAAGCATATGAGAAAGACCAGTGGTGACTATTTCTGCAGCTGCATCTATGCTGGAGCAGCATGAAAGAAGGGACTTCAAATCAAAGTCGTTTGAAGCATCAACCACTTTCAAGTCGGGGTTTGAGGTGTCAACCAGGTTGAGGTAGCTATAGAGAGCAGTACGAGACCAGTATGGGTCAGCTGGTTGATTCTGTCTAATAAGACCACCAGAGCCAATGCCCATAATGACGCGACCAGGCATGGGAGTTCCGGGTGAAATCTCAGCAGTGATCGCGTGTGTGATCATGGTAAGAAAATCTTCGTGACGGATGCCATAGAACCCACTGGCTCGAAGAATATCAAGAATCTCCTCATCATCTGCAAGCATTCCTGCACCGAGAACAGGCCCGAGATCGATGGACACGGCATGATTTCCTTCGAGGCGGAGGTTGAGGGCGAGAGCATCTTCAAAACAGTTACCTGCAGCGTAGTTGGCTTGGCCACGGCTACCAATCACTCCCGCAGAGCTGGCAAGGAAGATGAAGAAGGGGTCTTTTGAGTTTGCCGATATCGCTTGAACAAGATTATCTGAACCGACGGTTTTTGGCCTGATTGCCTCGGTCCAGTCAGGGTATGTCATGTTTGAGAAAATCGAATCTTTGATAGTCGCAGCGCACTGAAAGACTCCCTTAATAGGTGGCATTTCTTGACATACCTCTTCCTTAATTACCTTCGTGAGAGCTTCGGCATCGCAAAGATCAGCCTTGTACACCCGAGCGTCAATACCTTCATCGCAGAGGTCTTTAAAAAAGCGACGAGACGCCTCAGAAGAGGTACCGGTTCGTGACAGAAAGGCAATGTGCCGAGCACCATTTTTGACCAATAATTCGCAGATACTACGACCAAGGCCGCCCAAGCCGCCTGCAAGGAAGTAGGTACCAGTATCCGACAAAGCTTGATGCAACGGCATGATAGTCTTCTTGATAGTCATATCAACTTGAGGCTCGGCATCAGGGCCTCCGGTGATAGAAACGAGTCCAAAAAAGGGATTCTTCTCGATCAGTCCGAATGCTTCCTTGATCCTATTGATATCGAGGTTGACGATCGGTTCGGGGAGTGGTAGGTCATTCCCCAAATCATCAGAGATACTCTCAACCAGTCTACTGAGCTCCTTAACCAGCTCTCCCACGTAGTCTGCATCATACTTCAACATATTTTGCAAGTCAAGGTTGACTAGCGAAACATCAGAAGACAGGACGTGAGTAGGTGGAGGAGTTGGCAATCGGCAGGAAAATTGTACGACAATACCTCCTGCAAGAAGTCAGTGAATATATAGTTATAAGAGAAAAACTGAACATACCTCGGCGAACGCACTTGAAATTGTCTTCGATATGTCTCTGTGTAGCGTTGTATACGAGGTCAACCCCGTGTCCCGAACAATTATAGACAACTGTGGTGAAAAGATCCGAGTCGGCGTTGACGATGTTTGCCTTCTTGACGCCAGCTTCTTCCAAAAATGCTCGTTGTTTATCCGAATTTGGTCCCATAACGGTCACAAACACCTCGGCGGAGAGTGCAAAGGCTACTATAATAGCAGCCAACCCAACCCCGCTTGCTCCGGCATGAATAAGAACTGACTTTCCTCGACCAAGTCTTCCAACCTTATCAAAACAATGAAAAGCTCTAACGAAATGACTGAAGGAAAGACGAGATGACCACTTTAACACAAAGCGACTGTCTATGTTGACATTACTTTGAACGGAGCCACTAGTCACAAGACCACTCACAAGATCGCCCGTCATGAATCCAGAAACGTTGCGGCCGATTCGGCCGATGCGGCCACAAATTTCGGATCCAACATCGGATTCCAAGGTTTTGCCCATGGCTGTCTCCAAGTCGATGAAGTCAAGGGGTGCGCTTTCGAATATAACTTCAACTTCCCCAGGCTGAGGAGCATATCTAGTTCCAGCAGTAAATACCAAGCTATCATCTGTGAGGCCGGGCTGCGAGACATGAAGCTTCAGATGACGTGGGTAGCCGTGGAATGATACCTTGGTGATCTCGCTAGAAATGCCATTCTCAACAACATCATTCAGCGGCCCGATAGGGACGAGCCGGGGAACGCAAACCACGCCGTTCCTCTCAGCATACTCAAGTTCACGTGGACCAGAGCCTTGATCTGATACGAATGCTTGAAGTAAGATCTTGTTGACATTCTGGACAACCGATGGGGAATTCAGAGGTGTGTTCATACTCAAGTCAAATGTCACAAATGCCTTCAGGGGTTCCTCTGACATGAGTGTGCGCGCAAGAGCGATGACGGGAGCTCCTTTCGGATTCATCGGGTCCATGTGGGCACTGCGGGAGATCCAGAGAATCCCCTTCACCACCTTATAAACACTATGGAAAGCGTTGAACTCTGTCTCAGTCCAGTTGTAGATAGATGCACCTGCATTAGATCCTGCTGAAAAGTCGAGAAGAGAGATGATGATCTTGTTCTTCAGTCTTGAGGGATCGCTTAAGACTTCATTAAGTTGCATGGTGCTCATTTGCAAGCTAGCTTTGCGTTCCATGATGAGCTTTCCCGCAAGCCATTGCGTCTCTGAAGGAGGATTGTCGGGCAGAAGGATGGAAACATCAGGGACAGATAGCCAGTCTTCAGCTGGGTTCTTGCGATTCACCCGAAGCTTGATCTCCACTTTCTTACCATCAACTTCGTTGTAATCATGCGAAATGGTCTCATCGGAGTCGGGATTTCCATCCGGGCAGTTTTCCATGATATAGCCGGGACGTTTCAAGTGAGAACTGAGCTTGGCGATGTTGATTTCACTTTGAGAACAAACAAGAATCAGGTCGTAGTCAGGGAGAGGCTCTGAACCATCTACAGATCTTTTTTCAATGAAAGGCTCGGCGGCAGTTCCTACAAAAAAGGACGCAATATCAAAAGTTCTGTCGTCAGGGCTAGCATCAGCTAAAGTGTAACGAGAAAGCCAAGGTCTTTGGCCTTCGGGGCTGGTCAAAGCACTGACAATCTTTTGTGTGGTGTCAGATGTACCCCCAACTTGGAGAATAGAAAGTCCTGGAAGCTTATGTGCGAGCATTTTGACAAAATCCTCGACATTCCCTGCCCTTGAGCAAGTGATGTCTTCCATCCACGAGATCTGAGTGCACAGAGTGCGGTTATTTGGAAGAAACCCATCTCCTTCTCGGGATGATCCAGGGACGCCAGTGAAACGGAGACCACGGATTATAACCGATGGTTGTTCCCAGCCAGACTGGGCCATGGCGATATCTGCGCTTGCGTCGCGAACACCAACTCGAGTGGCGGTAGAGTAACCATCAAATTCCTTATTAACGTCACTGGAAACTTTTGCCGAGACGAAAATACTCTCAATGAAAGATGGGACCATAGGTTCACTCTCGATAGCGAAAGAAGTTTGAAACATTGCATCTAGAGTTGCAGGATGAATCAGATGATCATACTCGAACTTTGCAGGCATCTTGGACCGCGTGTCAGGAATGCGTATCTTGGTGACACACGCGTCCTTGCTCTTGCGTATGTGAACGATATTCTGGAAAAGAGAACCATAATTCATACCCACAATGTCAAGAAGCTCATACATTTGTCGAGGTACAACTGGTTCCAAGCAGGACCCTTTGAGCAACTCGTACTCTTCGTGATGCTTCTGAAAGGCAATCCTCCATTGCTCACGCTTATATCGCACCTCGATACGGCCAGTAGCGTTCTGTTCCCAAGGAGAGTTCAGTTTCTTCGAATAGATGCAAAAATCAAAAGAAGTGCCTTGCAAACTGTGAACAGACGTGCAAGATACACTCTTGAAGTTCATGGCCATTTCCAGTCCATGTGCCGTGGTTGGGACGATCATAGCTCTTTCGATACGCATGTTGATTATTTCGTATCCAAGGACGTTCTCTTGACCCTTGGTAGCCTGGCAGGCGCCTTGAAGCGCCATGGCGATCATGCCAGCAGCAGGGTAGATGATCGTCTTTTGTATCTGATGATCTTGGATCCAGGGGTTCTCGGCAATGCGGAGAAAACCCCGCCAACGAGGTTCGAAGGAGATAGCATCACCTGCGGGAGCACCGATCAGGTCTTGACGAGGAAACTCCCTGAATCGTGTTGCTTCGCCGAGATGAGACTCGTGCCAATAAGTTCTAGTGTGATTCCACGGGTAAGGTGGAAGATCAGCTAGAGGTTTAAGGGGTATCTGATAAGACCCTCGAGTAACAACCTTTTCCATGCTGAATTTATACCCACATGTCCAGAGCTCGGCAATAGTACCTAGGAGCGACATTGCGCCATGGACCTTTCGGTCAAGGATAGTGCTATATCTGGGCGGTGTCGGAAAGCCAAAGAATGTTATTATATCGAGAACTGGCGAGCGCAGAGCTGAACTAGGGCTTAGCTCAACAATGATATCTGGGGACTTGTCGGACGGAAGCTGCAGCATAGTGCTTATAGCTGACATGAACACGACAGGGGACACCAAGTTCAAAGTCCAGTACTTGTTGTCAAGCTCGTGCCCGTCAATTTCCTCTCCAGTGACGGAAGAGAACATTGTAATCGATTTCCGGTGCTGACGTGGGTTAATCAATCTCAGAGCAGACTTGTACTCTTTCTCAATCTTAAGCATGTCCGAGGAATGATAGGCAACCTTGACGGGAAGAATGCGACAGAAGATACCTTTCGCAGAAAGTTCCTTGAAGGCACCCTCGATATTTTCCTTCCTGCCAGATAATGTCAGGGACCGAGGGCCATTCACACAAGCAACTTCGCAAGGGTATGTCTTGTCATCATAACTCTCGTCAAGATCAAGAACGGAAAGGCCCACAACCATCATGGAGCCCTGTGTGCGAGTGCGTTCAATGGTCAGGGACGAAGTAACGAGTCCGCGATAATAAGCAACCTCCCAAGCTTCTTCCTTGGTGAGAGCACCCGATGCGTATGCTGCTGCAATTTCCCCAGAGGAGTGCCCAATGACGTAATTAGGAGTGATATGAAATGAATCCAGGAGGTCCACGAGAGCCATCTGAATAGCCGTAGTCGCGGGTTGCGAGATTCTGGAGTCTGATATTTGAGTCCCGACCTCGTCTTTGAGAATTTCCTCGAGGAGGTCGAATTCACTGGCGAGTTCGTTCTTCATGTATCGAGAACCGGCTTCCAATGCATCGCGGAACGCTTCGAAGGGGAGAAGATCTTTGCCCATTTGCGCAAATTGAGCGCCCTGGCCACAAAAAAGAAAGCATATATTGGGCTGCTTATTCTTTGATGTTCTTTTGAACAAGGTTTCGTCAATGTTCTGAAGTTTGATGATCAGATCCTCTCGAGACTTCGCGACCACGGCATGCTTCCATTCAAGGTTGGATCGGCGAGAGCCAAGTGTATAGGCATAATTGTGCAAAAGTTCAGTGTCGTCACCCCCCTGTGACTCCAAGTAAGGGATGTGTGATTCCATAATGCGCCGCACGCCTAGTTTGTCGTGGGACGAGAAAACAAAAAGCTGAGGCTCGAACACTGCCTTGGTATTGGATGTTCTGCGGGAAGAGGTGATCGCCTCAAAAGAGTTGTGGTTCCCCCTAAGTCCACGCGCTGACAGATAACGAGGAGCCTCGTCCATGATAACATGGGCGTTTGTGCCTCCGAAACCGAAGCAGTTGACACTGACACGGCGCAAGCCAGAGACAGGCCAGTCGAGCAGTTCGGTTGGTACCTATGACTGTCAGCGATAGTTGAGTGCAGTAAGATGCTCCTACAAACCTTGACCTTCCACTCTTTGAAGTCAATGTCAGGATTGGGCTTCTCGAAATTGATGTTGGGTGGGATTTTGGCATGTTCTAGAGTCAGAACGCCCTTAATGAGGCCTGCTACACCAGCGGCGCCTTCGAGATGGCCAATGTTGGGCTTGATCGAGCCGACGACAATGGGATTATCGATGTCGCGAACAGTGCAAAGTGACTCTGAAATAGCTTTTAGCTCGCGCCAATCTCCAGCTTTAGTTCCCGTGCCATGACACTCAACATAACCTGTTTGACTGAAGTCAAGGCCGGCAGACTCGTAAACAGAGTTGATGTTGGCGACTTGGGCCTCCTTGCTCGGAAGGGTGATGCCTTTGACTATTAGTACTGCTGCCATGACGCAAATAGTTTAACCCTACCTGTCGTATGACCGTCCTGGTTGACTTTCGTTGCTCGAATAACTGCGCGAATTGTGTCGTTATCGCGAATGGCATCTGATAAACGTTTCATGACAACAACACCGATACCCTCGCCTCTGCCATAACCATTGGCTCGAGAGTCGAAAGTGAAGCATTTACCATCAGGGCTTAGGAAATTTAGAGCTGTCATAGGCATCATAGTATTGGGCGTAAGAATCATACCAGCCCCAGCGGCAATCGCCTACAAACTCGTCAGCATTCACGCACGAATTGCAATGGTAGATATTACACCTACAAGTGATGTCTCTTTTGCCCGAAGGCTCTGTGAGGCAAGGTGAACAGACACAAGACTGCCACTGCAGCCTGTATCAATGGTCATGCTGGGGCCATGAAGGTTGAAGAAGTGCGAGATTCGATTTGCCATTATGGCGATGCCGTTTCCAGTAGCAGCGTACTGAGGCTGCCAATCTGGATCCCGGAGACAGACTTGCTCGTAGTCTAGCTGGATTAGCAAGGATTTCCACCAAACATTGGATATACTTGCCTTTGACAAAAGAACCGACATACACAGCCGCATCGCTGCCATCGATATCTTCCTTGCGGATTCCCGCTAAAGTTCCATCGTCAGTCTCGGCCAGCATAGGTTACTTGATAGACTAACCATTTTCAAGTGCCTCATATGAAGCTTCAAGGAGAATTCGTTGTTGTGGATCGATAGCTTTGGCATCTTCCGCCGAAATTGAAAAGAACTAGAGGAAAGAGCAACGTTAACCGAGTAACTGTAGCAACTACGAGCCACAGAGCCAAACCGAAACTTACAGAAGCATCAAAAGAGGCAAAATTGCCCTTGATGAAATGAGCTCCACGGAAAGAAATCTGCTCAAGTCATATCATTCAGCCATGTTATCTCGACCAGAAGGAGGTTGTTGTTAGCTTACACTACCCTGTCGATCACCGCTAGGATGATAGTACCCGTCGATGTTGAGACGGTCCTTCGGGAACTCAGACCACTGAGACTCTCCACGCTCCAGAACTTTCCATAGCTCTTCTGGGGAAGAGGCATCGCCAGGGAATCGCAGACCAACGCCTACGATGGCAATGTCGTCCTCCATGATGCCCAAAGCACACCTCCCTAAAAGTCAATGTAAAAAAAGAAGGCAGCAAAATATTCCTTTATCCCGTCTTTCCTTCAGGAAATATCCAGAATGAATCAAGATAGGACGTAGCGGTAAGGGTTTCGTTGGTAGCAAAAGTGGCTCTTGTAAAGAAAGAAGCGGAAAGTAAAGACAATTTCAGCAGGTTGATTCTAAGGTTTCAAGACTAGGTAGGTATGAGAATAACTGGATACCCTACCTAGTGAATCACTGACTGTCGGTCTGCCAGTGATAGAGGATATATTGCCTGTGTATGCAATGCCAAGAATCGGTAAAGAGCTTAGAGTCGGTGCGAGAACTTGAGGTAGGTGCTTAGCACTGATGCTGAGATCCTATCGGAATTTCACTCGGGTGATAATAAATCAATAAGGGAGAAAGAAGAGCCTGGAAACTACGAGGCTCAAGAGATCCTTTTAGCGATAATAACTAGATATTATCTATCCTTTTGTTTGTGTCTAGAATGAAAGAAAGGGGGGCGGGAGTTCATATTTGACTCTGTCCATGGATCAAACTGTAGCAACCGGGCCTATATGATCGCCTTGTTGAACTATGTTTCAAGAAGTAAATAGGGCCGATGCCGTCATTGATGCTCTACGCCCCATGGCTGAGGGCTGCCCGTGTTATAGTCGGTGTGATCCATTTGAAGGCATCTTCTTAATGCCAAGAACTGCAAGGAAGTTTAGATCAAAGCTGGATATCCTCCTATTCTTTGTATAGTTATGATGGCAGGAAAACTGATTGCCAGGATCTTCTGGCGGCGGCAGCTTGCTCTGGATGGAGGCCTGCTGCAATATCCCGTCAAAGTCTAGAAGGCATCTTACTTCTTTTAAATCAGTCTAGAGGCTTTACCGCCCTTTCAGGTCAAACTTATACTCCTCTCCGCTAAGTTCTATTTATTTGACGCGCCACCTTGCCTGTCAAGCTTTGTCCCCATGCTGAACAGGACATATCTAGAGCAGCATGTGGGAAGGGAACGGATCAGATAGTCAAGAATTGTTCCATATAGAATGTGCAAGACAAAGAAGCAAAAAATACATTACCTTTATCTATAAAAGTGTAGTGCGGCACCTGAAATCCATGAACATTGGAACCAGCTTAATGTTGATTTGATTTTGAAGCACAGACATGAAAACAGGAGTAATGCCAACAAGTCGTAAAGAAGGGCAACTTCTACGATGATCTTGGCATACAAACAAGCATGATTATAGCGGAGCTTTGCCAAAGCATTAGGCTGCAGATGATCAGGAGGAGGAAACTAATACTTACTAGCTTTTTAACGACTAAGTTATGATACTGGAGGACGGTAGGAGGCCACGCTCGGGTCCATCGTTCCAAGAGGAGAGTTCGCTGCAAAATAGTCATTTTTTTCTTCATCTGGGCTTCAGTGGTGAGAAAATGATCTCTCATGAAGTTAGTTCGCAAGACATGCAGCTGCATATCTGACAGCATGGCTCTGAACCACTTCGGATGGGCTAAGCTGATGCAAGATGACATACGTGTGAAAGGCCAGCATCGACCGGCAACAGACTGGCAAGATCAATCAACAGATCAACGAGAATCGATTGGGTGTCTCATTATTACATACGGGAAGCTTACTGTTCCGCAACGGCTACATGGGGCATGCCATGCCATGCATGGAAGACCGACTTGGGAATAGCCGTTGGTAGCCTCCCGAAGCAGGGGCCGCAGTACGTCAGATGCGAGCGTCCCCATGGTGGAAACAACAAGATGATAGGCTATAGTGATATCTTTTGTCGCAATTTCCGAGTAGGGTTTAAGTTGCGGGAGACTACTATACTTCAGTATCATCAAGTGGGACGGCTCGTCAATTTCAAGACGGGTTATCCGTCCCAGAACCATTGGCCGAACACAGTGTCTTGAACATATTTCTCGCCATCAAACCATCGTGTGCCTGGATCATCCGATTATCTGGCAAGACTGTGGAACAAAGTTACACAGATAGCGCCAGGTGAGCGTCGTTTGGCTGTCCAGCTACCTAAAGACTCAACTGTACAACGCAGGTCAAGACGCTTTGGCATACCTAACCATTGCCGATGTTTCCCTCAACCTTAGGTTCTTATCTGATACATGGATTTGTTCGCAAGAAACGTCTTGCCTGAGGTTCTTGTGCAAGTGAGAGGGGCTCAGCTAGGACTGAACAAACCCAGTTAATTCGTGAACACAACGCAAGCACTCTTGCGCATGAGCGGTAAATTTATCGAACAACTAATTATCCCCAGATTCTATTACTGGCTGAGCTTTGAATTATTGTAGAGTGCAACCCAAATAACACTAGCGAGTTGAGAACTGACAACTCTTCGTCTAGGTAGCCAAAACTCTGGCCCAGCCACGAGCAGAGAGCCGTGCCATGTGCAACCACCACACAAGCGGGATCTTACAGTTTTACCGAGGTTTCTTCGTTTGGATTATCAAGCGGCGGCTAGAGTATTTCCAGTTATGGATAGAGCAAACAAAGCTGTTGACAATGGCCTCCGGTTTGCTTCGTATCAATTCACCCAATGTACCATGTCACGCAAACAGGACTTACACAAAGGCATACCTGAAATTCTTCAACCTATGCCTTTCTTTTATGTCAGGCTCTTGCTCTCAAGCTTCTTCCTACCCGTATCACCAAGCAGCGGGTCATAGAAAGCCATTTTAACATGGAAGCAATGCCCTGGGTATCACAGCACCCGTCATAGCCACTACTCCTAGAACTGTGCCACTGTCAGAAAAGATCTCATGTACTCCGCAGTGATAAAAGCTTTTGGGGTTATTTTCATCGGTGCAGGCAGATGTTTGAGGTTGGCGACGGTATTGAGTGGCCTCTTCGCTTGTAGTCGTGTAACGTTTGAGGACCATGTCTCAAATATTAATTCGATCCTTCGCCTTCTCCGGCAAGGTAGTTACCAAGCGGCATGAATGTTTCAAGAGTATTATGTTCAAATTTAGGTGTGTTGTCTCTTCTCCTCCAGATTATCCGCAGATCGACTCGATATGAAAAGCTCCAAACCTTTCCAATCGGATACAACTGAAGATCTTTGAATTAGTAAGGTACCTATCGGCAGATTATCTCAAATCAAGGTACGAGAGTCTCTTCTCGCCAGGGAACTTACCAAAATCGAAGGGCTCCTACTTTGTCAAGACCGGAGGCTGCGCCTTCGCTTGAGGAAACTCGACTGTTGCCCCAGGCCTTTAGCTGCACTATTACTTATCTTCACCACCAATCTTCTTGTTTCTTAAATCGACTCTTCAGCTTCGAAATTGGATCGAAATCTATCTTCAAGCACTCAAGCGCTTTCAAGAAATTGCATCGGAATATTTGGAGTGGGGAAGAAGACCGATAGCAAAGATGGCCAACGAATATCGAATGTCTCTCTCCTATCCAAACCCATCCCTGGGTCAAATAGCAGTGACGGAGAATGCCTTGGAAGATAATGCTCCGATGGCAACAGAGGTGATCGGATTGCGCAAACATTCGATCTCTGGGCCTCGACGAGTAGTTCTTGTCATCTCGTAAGGGGGATATTTCCTTGGCATATGGTACTTGCTAATTGACATATTCAGGTTGTTGACTGGACTGCTCTTTTCGAGCCTCGACACTTCCATCGTCTCGACTTCGCTCGTCACCATCTCGCACGACCTTGACGATTTCACAAACGCCCCTTGGATAGTTCTAGCTTACCTCCTCACATACATGGGTGAGTCCCTTGCAAGATCGTGAACCAAGAGAACATCATTTGACAGGATCCAACAGGATTCGCTGTCTGTGTGTCCAAATTGAGTGACATCTATGGACGGCGCAACATACTCGTGGTATCATGGGTCATTTTCGTTGGTTTCTCACAGGGCTGTGGATCGGCAACTAGTATGACAGCTTTGTATGCCGCCTACTCTGTACTCTGTTCTCAAGCTGACCCCTTCTAGGATTGTATGCCGCGCTTTCCAAGGAATGGGAGCATCTGGTTTGTACAGCTTAACACAGATCGGCCTGGTAGAGGTTGGGCCTTCTCACAGTCCCAGTCTGATAGGGGCTATGATTGGTGCTACCCTCGCTGTCGCCTTCGTACTGGGTCCCATCATTGGCGGTGCAGTTTCTCAGCTTTCAGGCTGGAGGTGGTTGTTCAACATGAAGTTAGTATTATGGCACGTACTTGAAGAAATACTGACGACGTCAGCATCCCCTTCGGCTTGGTTACGATCCTCACAATTACAAATCTTTGGCCACACGAAGAAGTGGCACACTTCTTCTCATGGAAGGCTTTCACCAGCATCGATTTCCTCGGAAGCGCAACCCTTCTTACCAGTTCGGGCTTTCTTGTGTTCGCCGTTCAGCAAGCTGGCTCACATACGTTCGCTTGGGGGAGTCCAGAGATCATCTCTGCTTTGGTCATTTCAGGCGTGAGCTGGCTCGTGTTCGTGTGGTGGGAGGTACACTTGGAGACAAGGCCATTGCGCAACATCGAGCCAATTTTCCCTATTCGACTGATGCTTCGAAGAGTATACTCTGCTGGATTACTGTAAGTAGAACAACCAAGGTTCGCCCGTGATCGGAATTGACACCAATTAGGGTTACTTTATTCACTGGGTTCCCTTATATCTCACTTTCTATCGTCATCCCGGAAAGATTTCAAATTGTCAGACGTGAAGAAGTCCTAACGGCAGGTTTGCATATCCTCCCTATGCTTGGCGCTTGTGCCGTTGGCTCCTTTCTCGGGGGGGCCATTTCGAGCCGGAGAAACAACACGTCACTGACTCTTCTGGGGGCATCGTGTCTACAACTCCTTGGAGTCGGTCTAATGTCAATGTTGACTGGGCCAGACTCACACAGTAAAGCCCAGTATGCCTTCCAGGCAATCTTCGGGCTGGGCGTCGGTCTTTCTTTCTCTGCCGCAACGATCATGACCAGTATACTCGCCGCTGAACGGAGTGAGCTCGCCTCTGCACAAGGTGCTGTAGCGCAGGCTCGTGTCTTGGGTGGTTGTATCGGTCTTGCGGTTTGCACTGTTATTTTCAACTCCCACGTCAATGAATATCTTCAGGGCCATTTGACATCCGCTCAACTCGCCAGTCTCCACCGATCACCATTAACAAGTCTACAACTACCGGGACATCTACAAGACTTAGTTAGGGATGTCTATGCTGAAGCGTTTGCTGAAGAAATCAAAGTCATGATGCTCGTGTGTGCCGTCATGGTAGCTTTATCTCTTTTCTCGCTGGAAAGAAATCCAGCGCCACTGGAAAGGTTGACGGCTTTTCCTAAGAATCAGTTTTCCTCCAGGCGAGGCAGTGAATCTGCGACAGAGATGACGGATATATCCAGTATACGCCGTTCTGTTTGAGACCGATTCATATCATTCTTTTAGTTATTGTGCACCACTACATTCGACCCCAAACAGATCGATCCTGGCGCGAACAAGTTGGTTTTGGTTTTGGGTGGCATATTTGGCGTCAGATTACAGGCTTGTGTGTTTTCTCGTATATGGCTGTTGAAGGATGCTGATTATCGCGGCGTACGGCAGCATATGTACGGGGCTCTGTTGGCATAGGTCTTAAGATGGTGATATTCTTCCACTACAATAGCAATGAAAGAACTCAATGGCTCGTTAGCTAATGGTTAATTTTGAACTCAGCCGCTTGACTGCCAAAGCGGCGATAAAGCCCTGTTGCATAGTGCCACTGAAAGGACTACGAATTGGGTGGTTCCCGTACCTGAAGGCAAAGGCATTCCAAGACAAGTCTCAGTTACTCATGATGATTCATAAGCAAATAGCTTACGTACTACTCCGGTGCCCAACCTTGCATAGAACACAACGCTGAATCACTGTAGAGGCTCCGACTGCAGTTACTACTGTACTACAAACTTGGTGTTTCTCCTCGGCCAGTCGGTCATGCACGAAAGCCCGCAAGCGGGGTTTCCTTGAAAGACCTCGTGATAACGCAAGAGCTGTCTTTGAGACGGTTTGGTGCCGCAAATGGAGTATGTTTCAAGAGTCAAGACAAATGGGGCGTTGTAATATTCCCAAGCTACTTGTCTCGAGTTTTATCTATTTTGATCTCATTTCTCCCAGTCCCAAGCCTTCACAGAGAATTGTTCATCAAAACGAGATCCTATGGTAATTCCTTCTCTGACGAATGCCGTGTGACGAGCATGACTGTAATCATATTTAGACGTCGAAATCTGGCAGAAAACATTCACGATATGTGTACCACCACTTCTCTTTTTCCCATATTCGTGTTCTTTTCTAACCTGTCGAGATAACTTGCAAGGTAATTGACGGCCATTTTGTTGTTTCTCAGCAACTTCTAAAATCTTCAGTATCTAAGCCGTGCCTAATCCATCACCTACACGCCTCTCTCAATATCGACACTTGCTTTCGTACGTATCGATAGTAAATTCTTGGACCGGAATGAACATTTCCTACAAGTCGGGCTCACTCAAAACTCCACAGACACTCGACACTTTTCGTCTTGAGCGTCTGGGTTTCCCGTAACACTTGAGCTCATTTTGAGAAACCCTGACGACCAGGAGCGCTTGTTCTTGGGTGAGCAAATATAGACCTTTCGCAGATTCTCCAGGAAAGGATACTGGTCGTTTTGGCAAAGGTCTTTGCCCCCTAATAGGTTTCTGTCGCCCTACAGTATCAGTTGTACTTAAGTCTACACGTACAATAGCTTCTTGTAGTAAGGGTACAGATGGCGAACAAAGTATGAGTGATAAGTAATGTAGCGTTCTATTTCAGTGAATATGCTTCTCAAGTCTCTTTATGTAAATTTATAGAGCTTGTGTTCTGCAGCAACTTCAATGGAATCTTGATTATGAGGAGAAATGGAACTGGCTGGTGCTAGAAGTGTAAAGATGGCACTTCCTCCACAGTCTTTATGGCTAATATGATCGAGGGACCGGAGTCTGGAAAACGAAGGCTTTTTTCATTTTTCTCCTCAAAGGCAACGCCTTGATACCTTTTAGATGAATAAAATTGCCAACTATGTTGGTGGTCTGGCATAGCTTTTCTTGTATTTTTCATATCGTCGCGCTCAGAGTCCGGTTCACGGATGAATCTGTTAGGAACGTAAATATGCCACTTAGCGGAACTCTTCAAGAAGATAGCTGTTCGATTTATGTCTTGATTCCCTGTTCAGGAAGCGTGATCGGCACCACCGACAGCCTGAGGTTTGAAGTAGACGGTCATAACCCCCTGTGGGTTAAGCGAGCCCTTGACAAAGTCCTTGAGCGCTTGGTGAGCCTGGCAACCCTCGTCATAATACTTCATATCCTCCATGCTAGCGAACTCGGTCTTGGAGACAAAGGTATATCCCTGAGACCGAGCATCCTCATCGGCGGCACCAACAACCATGGAGAGGATATAGGGCTTGCCGTCCTTGAACAGATAATCAGGTATGTACAAATAGAGACACGGCTGGAAGCGACTCACCTTTTGCTGAGAGGCATTGAGCTTGTGGTACTGGTCCAGAAGCTTGGCCTGCTCGTCCTTGCTAGGCAGCTTGAACATGGTGATTCGGTGCACGCGGTTGGCCATTTTGACGGTAGGGATCTGAGTAAAAGGTCTGGATATGGTTTTGATATGTTGTGAGACTTGTGCGGGGTTTGGGGGGATACGGCCGGAAGAAAAGGTGAGAGCTCGACAGACGAGCCTCGAATTCATATATGATCTTGTGATAGCTTGGAGAACGACAACGAGGGCAGTGTTAAGGTAAGCAATGCCCGAATGGGATAGTTGAGTAGTATTTAACGAGGCGGTTTCATGCGGGCCAAACGCGGGGCCGGCTCAGGAGCTATCCCCGCCCACATATGGACCCCATGTTGGAGGTTGCTTTCTAACAGATACCAACCAATCATCTTTCATTATTTCTTACAGGCCAGTACTTGGGAGCATGGAGTTTCGTTTCCGCATCTGAGCCCGAGTCATTCCGTTATTTATGCCGCAAAAACGAGATTCACTGATGGTCCTTGACGAGTTACTCTGCTTGGACACGACGTGCTTCTGGAGCTGACAGAGAATTACCCTCCGCTTCCTCCAAGGCTCGCTCATTCTTGGTCGAGGGTTGATATCCAGTTACTAAGTTAGAACTTGGCGATATTTTCGACTGGCATAGCTTTCGATATAACAGCTTCGTTCCAGAACCTACCCCGCCCCCACGAGCTGGGCTGTCAGATGAATCTCCAACTTCAACCAGGAGAAAGGGCACATAGGGCCGAAACAGCCGATAATCTATGAGGCGATATTGGCGGGACAATCATTTTCCATCTGTGCCGTCCAATGGATCTGAAACCTCAGTGCATGGTAGATCAATCAGCTCAGGGATTACCCTGGTCAGCGATTTAACCTTATCGCTGCAATGAACATGACATAGACAAAAGGAGTACCAGATTTCGTTGCTTTGCTCTTTCTCTGTGCCATGCGTAGTGCATGAATGCTAATCAGGCTATATACTGCATCTAGGTGTCTAGTAAGCGGAAATGCACTACTCAGTCCGAAAACACCAACCTCTTTAGCAATTATGGGTGTTTGACTTTGACTTTGGTCGAGAGAACCAAAAACCACATTGGCAACTCCCTAGACTTGTGGCCTTGGCAGTCAATCTCACTGTTGGTAGCATTGGTTGAACTGTTTATACTGTCCTGGTTGGATACGGTACAGATAGAGGACGATTACCCACTGCCGTTACTTTCTTTTCTTTGTCCATTCGTAACTAACACGTCAATATCCAAAGTCAAACATGATAACCAAGCTCTCCACTACGCAATCAACCAACCCTATACTGCGCTTCTGCCCCTTCCATCTCGATGAATCACCATCACCATAGATCTCTTCATCCAATCCTAGACCTTTGCCGTTTTATGTTCCCTTTTTGCTTTCCTACTAACTCCTTCGCTAACTTGCTACATATGAAAACAATAAAAACCGTTTTTGTTGTAAATACCGCAATGCGCACACAATAGTCTTTCTGACAAAAGTCGCTGTCTATAACGTTTTCGTTACCACATACTCCTCCAATCCACCTTGGAGATCACCAAGTTGTCGGCACAAGCTTTCAACAAGTGGAGGCATTGCCTCACTTGCTACAGGGTAATTTTGTCGAAAGATGAGCCTTGCCAGTGACAAAACTGCCACATAGTTCGACACAGGCTCTAGCTGAAGACGCAACCCTTCTGGAGACGAAAGTGATGGGGTTCCCTGACCGAGCTCAAGGAACATTGTCGTCTCCCTCGTCTCTGGTTCATTAAGTGATAAAACTTCTTGTCCCATCCCTAGATCGCCGTTCGCTGTTCTCTGTGACAGCAGGCCATACGCCCACAGCGTCAGACTAGCAAGGTAAACAACCATAGCGTTGAATCCTCGCAGGGTTGTTGGTATACACTCTTGTGCATGTCGGAGGACCTGTCCAGCATGCCAGGCAGCATACCGGGACTCTGGTCCAGGTAGCCAAGTGCTCTCTAATAACTGCATAGCTCTGCGAGATTCTTCGTCGCCCTTTCTGCCCGCCAGCCGCTGTACGTCGTCCAACGAGACATGTATGATCATCATGAAAAAGTCTGAAAGAAGCGATAGCTCAGGTTTTGGGGTCTGCGCAGATTTGAGCTGGGTTGACAGCTTACGAAGGCCCTCGTAGAGCTCTTGGTAAAGGGAGCGGGCCCATTCAGGAACATCAGATCCCGGCCGGTCTGGAGCTGCGAGATGACATTGAGCGACGGCGTTACGGTACGTCCAGATTTGACTCCACAGCCCATGCAAAGCAGCTTTGCAACAAGATTCTGTGTCAACCCACGTATTCTGTTCAGTCATGACGAATTGACAGTCTCTCACGTCGGAAAGGCGAGGGAAACCGGAAGGGGGGAAAGACCCCTTGGCCAAGTTCAAGTCCCACCATATCTGTGAATCACTAGCTTTCCAGAGATCACGAGCCGCTGGAAGTGCAAATTCGAGCTGGCTGTATGCTAACGTAGGTCCTTTCCACGACACGATTGATGTTTGCATGTCGTAGAGAAATGCACGGATGGCCAACCTGTACTCTAGTCAGTATGCTAGCGATTTTAGCATGGTAATATAATTGACCTTTTGTAAGATTCAATTGTCGTAAATGTTTGCCATTTCGACTCAAGTGTCTCAGAAGAATCGCCGGCGTTGGGCGTGTGTGTAGTCAAGTCTGACGTGAAGCTCAACTTCCCTGTTTTTCGAAGCAGCTATCCGGGATTAGCCTGCTAGCCAGACTCATAATCACAATAGACCTACAGTCATAAGCCGAGGCGCAAAGCCTTCTGTCACCTCTGTCTGACGATTGAAGCCACTCCATTGACCAGTTTCAAGGTGGAGGACAGACGCCTGAAGAAGTGTGATATCTCGCACGGCCAGGCATGAAGAGCCAAGCTGTTTGGCAGTCAGCATGTGCTTTACCTTTTGCCAATATCTTTGGCTCACCATCGCTACACAATGGTCCACACTTACCCGTTTCCCAATGACACTTGCCGTAAGCTCATCGAGAGCTAGGCCGAATTGCCATATAGCTGGAGTAGATATACATGAAGCCCCACTTGAGACAACGGCAGAGAAAAGCTCTTGGCTAGTTGCCGAGGGATCGAATGAAGATCTATGAATAAAAGCCTCACTTTTGAGGTCTTCGCTTTTGAAGTACGTCTCGGTCATATAGCCCAATAACTCAGCTGATGGGAATGTTGGTACTCGATGTGGTGTCGGATTGTTGGCGAGAACCATGGCGAACATGCTGTCGCGTAAGTATGATGAAACGATATTGGAGTGAGACACTGAGCTCCCTGCCTGGCCATTGGCTTCTGGCTCATACAACCATACTGAGCGCTGAAGGGGTGCGTCTACCGAGATAGTATCCTTACGGCCTTGACGTGATGTGCGCTTTCCAACGTTGTCAGACTGAGGATTTCGTCCCGTCACACCTAAGCCTGGAATCTTGTACGAGCCAAAATCTATATCCCAAGAGAACTCAATCTCCGGGAAGATGCTTTGCGTCGCGGCGAAAAACAAAGATTCCACAGGTGAATCCTCAAGTCTGGGCGCGCCGAGAAAAGAGGTGACGCTGTAATCGACGGCAGCATCGGCGGCATGACCTTGATGAGCAATAGCCGATTGGAGCAAAGCATAGGTAGCTTCACCGGCCGTAAAGACCTGGCTGTCGTTGCCTGTCGTTGAGGCAACCATTGAACTGTCCGAGGGTGACATACCCGCCTGTGACTCAGATGTCCGGTATTGGTTCCCGCGTCTCACTGGCATCTGGCATGTCAAGCTCTTACTACGGCAGCGGCTGCACGGTTTCTGATCTTCGCATTTTGCCTTGGAGGCAGCACAATTGAGACATGCCTCGGCGGCTCGATCGCTTCTTCTGATGAATGGGCGGTCTTTTGCGGCCCCATCTCGATCGTGGGTGGTCTCATGCCGTGTCAAGAGGTCAGCGCGATTGAAACGCTTGGGGCATCGGGTGCATTGGTACGGCCGGGCATTCTCGTGCGACCTGAGGTGTCTGGTCAGGTGGTCCGCTCGCTCATAGACGCGACGGCAGATATGGCAGACGTGAGATGGCGATGAGGCGGACGCATCAGAAAGTTTTCTCTTGGCAGGCAACGTAGAGGCAATTCTCTGGGGCGTTTCCCCTTGCTGTTGTTGCAGCGCGGGATCTAGCTGCTGCTGAAAGATTTGATGTTTCGAGGGCGACGCGGGAGGCAGTGAACGCTGCAATTCATGCTGTTCCTGCTGCAGGGGTGGCTGGGCCCGTTGATTCGAATCGGCTACGGACACAGGCGCTGCGAGGGAGAAGAGGGACGACAGGAGCATGTCTGAGCCGGCGGCATCGCAAAGAATGTCGATGCCATTCTGCTCCGTGGCCGCCATTGGATTCGAAGCCGTCGCCTCAGACAAAGCAAAACCAAGCCGAGTCGGACTGTGCCGTGGCCGTGGGGGTATTAGCTAACCGGACGTGGACTGAGAGAAGTAACCAGTCGCTTGAGCCAAGGCAGCAGGGATCGCTGACTGACTGTTGAGGGGATCGCGAGACAACCCAATGCCGTTGTAAGGTAGTTCGGAAGAGAGGGGGCGGGGGGCGGGAGATGGGCGGCAAGCGTTAATGGATTCTGGTGGGGGTCGCGGCTGTCTAGCGAGTGACAGCAATGCACTTTCACCAGCAGGAGCTGAACATCGAGTCCCACTTTTCGGAGCCGGGCCAATT
>JAAVUA010000166.1:0-140589 GCA_014898875.1 Fusarium miscanthi
GTGGCTCACCGAACGGCACGATCCTTGAATCGTGCCATTCGGTGAGCCACCAATCACGGCCGGGCGGTGGATGGGGTGAAGCTCTTGGTGGGCAGCTAATGTGTCATGAAAATGTTTGCTTGGTGTTTTTAAAGTGACTAGGACGATGACGCGATCTGAGGTGATCGCACGCTTATTTCCAGGCAGCCAACCAGGTCTAGGCAAGATGCCCAGTTTATCCACACTGGGCATGGGTGCGAAAAAGTCTCCCCGGGCATCGCGCCGCTTGTATATGAATCCAGACTCGTGGGACTGCGGCTTGTTGAGGCTCAATCCAGGTCTTTGTTTTAACTACCTTCCAATTTTAGCTGTGGGTATTGGCGCATGAGGTATACGATCGGAAGCCCGGGTGAGTCTGCATGACGGGTCGGCTGCACTCGATGGAAGTGGTTGCTTGTCAAGAAAATTGCATCCCACGCTCATCCTGGCCAACTGTAACAAGGAGTGCCACCTCGTGTGACATGTCCAGACTCCCCGAGGCATTGCGTGATGAACGTACACACTTCCAAGAAGAGTTAACACAGATAATAAGCTCAATCCCTTTAGCCTGTTCCTAACCCATAAGGCCGTACTCCCCGAAAATGCCTGTTCAGCTCAGGCTTGCACACGGGAGCCGCGATGATACCACCATCGTTGCCTCGGACCACGTCAAGTAAGCTCACCTGCCTGATCTACAATAGCTCGAACAAAAGTTCAAGACATTTTTTGTTATTTCTTGGCTTTGTGTAGTGAATTGCTGAGTTATTGGTTTGCTTATGTCGAGGCTAACTTGTTGTTGGGTGCAGGCCGATGACGTGCCCGGGCCAAGGGATTGTCCCTTAACTTAATATTTTTGCTCGCTTTCACACGCTTTAGACCGGGTTTCATGTGAATTTGTGTCTGAAGGAATAAGGATCCAAGATATCAACTGCCTATTCTGTGTTTGCTTTCCGTGAATATTGTTTGCCAAGATGATCTGGAACTCAGATCATAGAGATGATCATTTGCATGCAATCCAGCCACCAAATGCAGTCATCCCCAAAGGAGGAAAATACCGATCATATATCGAAAACCCCACGGTCAGCAGTTGGATAGTGTAAGAATTACACGATCTCGTGTCCAATATCACAAATCTCCCCACGGGAGAGTACGATCGAGAACGACACTACTGTATCCTTGACAATGCGGGTGGCGTTAGTTTGCCTGACGGTTACTAAGCTAGCATGATCTGCCGGCTACTTGGCCCGATGCCGTTCAAGGTGCTTCCTCACTAGTGGAAGAGTTTTTCTAATTCCTTTTCGCTGAGTGGTTGCATGTATGTGTGTACGTCGCTTGACCTTACCCTGCAGTTGAGGGTTATTTTTGACATATCGGAGAGGGCATCCATATTCTTTTCAGTTAGGGTTTTATATGAATCTTAGAAAGACTGCGTCTTGATGTTTTATTAGTATGGTGATGAAGTATGGACAAAGGCTGACTGCTGATTCGTGATGTGACGCGTGAAGGGTAGGCTCGCGGGTCTCAAACCACCGCACATAGGCAAATGCGCAACAACGCTCAAGATGCACGTTGTTATTCTCCCATTGTATTGCTTCCCAAAGTCCTGAATTCCATAGTATTCATAACTTCGATAATAATGGCTTTCCTCAAAACCTTCATGTCGACTGTTCAGCTCTCCCGTACACGACCTTCCAATCCTTCATTTGGTTTATACACGACTCAAAGAAATGGGTATTCATCTCGATAAGCACTGAAGCCTCTTATGTGCTAGGCAGTATTAATTTCAGATACTATTGAAAGCTCAAGAAGAGTGGAGTGATTGGCGCCTGGCCCTTGAGAAGTTGGGAACTAAACAGAGCCAAGAGCATAGCCTGCACTGAAGATAATGGTGATTTCGACCTATTCACTATACAAGCTGCTTCAACTAAGAGATATTAGGCTTCCCGGAATGATTGGCTCAAGTGACTTTCGTTGGTACTGTAGACATCATACCAAGAGACAGAGCTCATCATGAGCCCTGACCTTTAACATCGTCTTTGAAGTCATACCCATATATGTAAAGGCAGTGTTCAAACTGGTCAGTCATACTTATGTACCGTTCTAAAAGTTAAGATAAAAGATGAAATGTAGTTGGAAAAGAGTCCTTTGCCATTCGGCTGATATAAAGCTGACTCCAACGCTCGGCGGGACACATGAATGCCATCATGACACATGAGAAGGACCTCAAATACACATCAGAACAATGTCCCGTTTAAATATCATACATCCTGAGATAGTTGTTATCAAGAGGGCAGTGTGGTTCATTGGACTGCTTTGCTGCACATTGGGAGATCTTGTACCAGAAAACTTGCGATGGTGTGTTGCTGCTTGGTCTCATGATATGGGCCAGCCACCACCACATAACGGGTCAGCATAACGGCAGATTTGAGGTTCGCTAGCGAGAAAGAGTAGCTAGGAGTCGGCAAAGGAGCTTTTAGACACGTCCGACATTGAGAAGTATTTGCATTTTGGTCCCCAAAGCCTTGTGTGCGTGCCGAGCATGAAGAAACAAACTGCAGACTCCTTATGTATCGCATCATGCTAATTGTTGACACATGCAGCATTCACTAAATGTAAGCTATAAAACTGCCAATAAGAACAGGCAGCCTTGCGAGCTGTCAATTGACAGGGACAGTGTGCTGTTGACGATGACGGCATGGTCATGACAAGCGGCATGGCCCGTAGTGGTTCCAATTGCATGCCGATCTCTTCAACGGTCAGTGAATCAGTCACACGAGCAATTTCTTGGCACGAAAGACAACATTAACATCAGCTCTTTTACCCTGCAAACTCTCTTTATGTCTCTATCTGCAGCCGTATCAATTGCCGATATACAGTCAGCAAAACGTGGTGGCTGGTTGTGGCGTCACAGCCCCATATCAACGCGTTGCCGGTCAACGCGCCCACGCTCAACTTGCGACCAGCATCCAACTACAGTGACGCAATACCACAACCGCTGAACACAACCCAACGCCAACAATCGCAAAGTCATCGCGGCTATCGTGGTTTGCGCTGCATAATCATGGTATCGCCCAATAAAGGTATTTCTCCTTATCGCATGCTGTTCCTTCCGCTCACAATTCAGATCCCTACGACTTTCCAGCTTCCCCGTTAAAGACCCGAGACGCTATGACTGCGGAGACCCCTTCTAAGGAAGATGGCTTGGCCCATCGCGAGAAGCCCGACACTGCTATGGCTTCTCCTGCGTTGAGAACCGGCACTCCTCGTGGAAATACTCCTCGGGGCGCAACCCCACGAACTTCATCTCGAGTTGGCACACCCAAGGCTGGCACACCACGCGGAACCCCCAAAGTCAGCACCCCTAAAACAGAGACCCCCGCGAAGAAATTTGCCCCCGTCGTCTCCGATTCCCCTGCCGAACCCGCCGAAAAGAGCTCCGAGAAGAATGGCGACAAGCTCAATGGCAACGAAGTGAACGGCGTTGAGGTCAATGGTGATGCGCCAAAACCCGCCTATCCCGGTTTTAAGGAAGACGTGGCGATTGACGAGTTTGTTGAGCATCGGGTCGACCCCGACAACTCGACAGTCGACATCAAAGTCAAATGGGAGGGTGGCGAAACCACCTGGGAGTCAGAATGGAGTCTGCAAGAGCAGGTTCCCACGCTCGTCTACAAGTTCTGGGAGAAGCTCGGAGGTCGAGAGGAGGCGACCCAGCTGGACGTATACCACGTCTTCAAGATCCTCAAGTGCATCCCCGCCGTTGGCAGGAAGAAGAGCAGCTACGAGGTCCAGTGGGTCGGCTACAAGCAAAACGACTCTACCTGGGAGACCGAAGAGAAGCTGCGATTGATCGCACCGGGTGAGCTGGAGAAGTTTGAGGCTAAGCAGTTGGCTAGTGGTGCTTCTGCTGAGAAGCGCAAGACTGCACGTGGACCTGGACGACCTCGCAAGAAGCCGCGATACGACGACTGAGGGACGATTGGAGAGGCTGGGGAAACAGTTGGCGAAGAGGGTGAAGCAATTAAAGCGATTGTGGCTATTTATATTTACACTTGACAAGGCGCACGCTTCGGCGAAGACAGCCAAAAGGACATGTAGAGAGTATCTGGGCGCACACGATGGATATGTATTTACTGGAACAAACGACACATTAATCGGTCCTTGCGTCCTCCTCCTTGAGCAGTGGGTAATGTCCGTGATCCTCCTTGAACGACATGAGGGAAAATTGCGCAATCACAAAAACCCAGTACAGGTTGTAGGCAAGCACAGATCCATACGTGGCAGAATTGTTCCATCCGACAACAGCATTCAGAATAGCCCAACCTCCACCGCCGTTGAGCTGAGGATTGCAGCACTGGGCTTGTCAGTAGGGTTCACAAGGCTCTGGGGGCTACTCACGTTGACGTGCCAGATACTCCGGTCGATATCGTACGATCCAGGACCATCTCCGAGTTCCGCGGCATCACCGCCGACAACCTTGTTCCACTGTTGTTGCTCAAAGAGCCAGATTGCGCGGGAGAACAGACCTGCCGCGACGAGGTAGAGCAGGCATGTCGAAGCGACGAGGAAATACTGCAGTTTCGCAGATGAACCGCCCCTGACAAGTTAGACACGTTCACCAATTGACCGACTGACTTACCGGTAGAGAGCATATCCGACAAGGCCGCCCAACGTCAAACCCATGATGACGGGGAGAGGAACGGCAGATGCGGGTGCAGAGAATGAGACACCGGCGACGAAGACGATGCCCTCAATGCCTTCACGAAGAACAGTGATGAAGGGCAACACAAACATGGCGTACTTCTCAAAGAGATTAACCAACCACGCTCGTTTTCCTTGCGCTGTTGCTGGTGTCTCAATCGCCTTTGCCAATTTCGCCCTCCATTTATCCTCCATCTTACCCACGCGCAGCAACGCGCCGCCCATGATGGTGATGATGATGGCCGAAATGAGCGAAAACACTCCTTCGTAGTAATACTCATGATCAGCCCAGGTATCGTTACCGAGAATGTAAAATATCCCGATAATTATGCCAGAGCCGATGAGACATAGCGCAAGACCCAAGGCTGTCCCAAGCCAGACCTGAAGAATCAGCAACTGTACTCTAAATTGACTCAGTCAAATGTAATGTACCTGTGTGCGCAAGGTTTTGTAAACGCCAGCATCGCGCTGTGACCCATCGAGCGTCTGTTTCAGAAAAGCCAGCAGCACCGAGACAATGATAGCAGTCTCGAGCGTCTCTCGAAAGACGACGACGAAGACGGGCACGGAGAACAAGTCGAGCATTTTTGACGATATTTTGACGATGAAGGATCAGAAAGATCAGATAACAGAAATTCCGATAACCGCTTGCCAAGCTCTTCTTTCTCGTCTCTGCCTCGGCCGGGTTTGGGACTAAAGGGTCACACGATGTCCACAATTGATCGTATGACCGTCGAATCAAAGCAGGCTAAGAAAATTCTGTCCAAAGAGAAGCCCTAAATCTTAAATAACCGCGCATAATAATAATAACATGACATTTTTCTTTTCGTCCGACGTCGGATTATCTGATTGATAAGATCCACTTCCCCCAATCTTCTCCAACCTTTTCATCCAGGTCCCTAGTCAACATGAGGATCTCACGGCTCGCTCTGGTGCCGGCGGCTTTGGCTGCGACGGTGTCCTATGACTTTTCCATTGACTGGGTCAGGGCGAATCCAGATGGCGCTTTCGAGAGACCCACGATAGGCATTAATGGGGAGTGGCCGATACCGAGGATTGAAGCGAGTGTTGGGGATACGATTTTGGTTAATGCGAGGAATAATCTGGGGAATCAGTCTACGAGTTTGCATTTTCATGGGCTGTTCATGAATGGCTCGAATCATATGGATGGACCGGCGCAGGTCACGCAGTGTCCCATTCAACCTGGAGAGTCATTTCTCTACAATTTTACGGTATGTCTCTCATCTCATCAACTAGAATGTGCTGACCTTGAAGATCACTCAACCGGGCACATATTGGTATCACTCGCACACCGAGAGCCAATATCCCGATGGCCTTCGAGGTCCTCTCATCATTCACGACCCAAAGTCACCTTTCAAAGGAAAATACGATCAAGAACTTATCATGACCATCTCGGATTGGTATCACGATCAAATGCAGACCTTGATTCCAGAATTCATGAGAAAAGGAAATCCAACTGGTGCAGAGCCCGTCCCTCAAGCAGCTCTCATGAACGAGACTCAAGATCTCAAGGTACCTGTTCAGACAGGCAAGACATACTTTTTGAGATTGGCGAATATCGGTGCTTTCGCGGGACAGTACTTCTGGATTGAGGGACACAACATGACGATTGTTGAAGTTGATGGTGCATACACGAAGCCGGCACAGGCGAACATGGTTTATCTATCTGCTGGGCAACGATGCAGTGTGTTGATAACCACCAAGGACGACACATCAGCAAACTTTCCCATTGTTGCGAGCATGGATACTGTAAGTTTGCCACTCTTTGATTTACATGGCTGACCGTTTAGGATCTCTTTGATGTTCTCCCCGATGACCTCAACTGGAACGTCACAGGATGGCTTGTGTACGATGAAGAAAAGCCTCTTCCCGAGCCATCTGTCGTTTACGACTTTGATGCGTATGATGATATGGATCTTGTACCCTATGATGAAATGGCTAGACTTCCTGAACCAAGCAGAAGTATCGAGCTTGATGTCATCATGGATAACCTTCGAGACGGCGCAAACTATGCCTTCTTCAACAACATCACCTACCGAGCTCCCAAGGTTCCGACACTTTACACTGCATTGACGAGTGGGAAGCAGGCAACGAATCCTCAGATCTACGGGACGTATACGCATAGCTTTGTGTTGGAGAAGGATGAGATTGTGCAGTTGGTCATTAACAACCGAGATGATGGACGGCATCCGTTTCACTTGCATGGCCATCACTTTCAGGTGTTGCATCGAAGCGATGACGATGCAGGTGACTTTGATGGATCAGCCGAGTTTGCGGAGACGCCGATGAGACGAGATACAGTCGTTGTGAATGGAAATGGCAACGTGGTTCTGAGGTTCAAGGCTGATAACCCAGGTATGTCTCCCGATTGAGTGTCGAACCAAGCTAATCATCAGGTGTCTGGCTTTTCCACTGCCATATCGAATGGCACGTCACGTCCGGGTTGATCGCGACATTAGTTGAAGATCCCCTCACCCTACAAGCTTCATTGAAGCTCCCCCAGAATCACCTCGACACATGCAAAGCTGGCAACATTCCCACCGCCGGCAACGCAGCTGGAAACACTGATCTCCTCGATCTCACCGGCGAAAACGCCCCCCCGCCGCGTCTTCCAGAAGGGTACGTCCCCCAGTCCCTCACGCGACGCCGCTAACAGTCACAGCTTCACGCTCAAGGGCATCCTCGCATTCGCATTCAGTACATTCATGGGTATTTTCGGTATCTACACAGTCGCATCCTACGGGATGAAGAAAGACAAAAAGACCCCCGAGACAGCACCTCTCCTCGCAGAGGAAGAGCCGCAACATTAGATTACACAATAGATCGCTGCCAACGCCTTATCCCCTGTAATAGCTCATTTCTGCTTAGGCGGAGCAGCTGGGTACTTTGAGACCTCCCTCAAGTGATCAGGCGTGCCCAGTGCCTCCATCTGTCCACCGCGCTCCTTGAATGCGACCTTGCGACCGCAGTTCTTGCAGAAATGGCTAACGTTTGGCGCGCAGTGACATGCGTAAGGGAAGATGACGCCGAAAAGGGTCGTGAAGAAGAGGGCGGTTGCGTAAATACTACATCTATTAGATACCTCGTATGCGATCAATTGGGGGAAACGTACTGTGTCATTGAAGAAGCAGACTTCTTAACCTTTGTCTCAGCGCGTCGCTGACAGAACGGACAGTCCACCATATCAGCCTGGTCAGCCAGCAAGTGTAACGGCGTAACAGTTTCTCCCGGGGGGACCTGTGGTGTTTGCTGCGCTGGAATGGCCATTGACTGATGCCCCGCGTACTGCTGCTGCGCAAGAGCAGGGTGTTGCAAGATGGGCGGCGATTGCGTACCGTCCCAGTTCATTGTACTTTCCGGTGCAGGAGAAACGGTCGAAACAGGACGATATTCGCTCGCGGGGGGAGGGCTCATGTGCGCTGGGCTGGTCTGTTCGGTAACGACTTCGGGGAGGTTTTCGTCGTCGACTTTTGGTTGTCTTTTGTACTGTCAGTGTCGCGTGAGATTTGGTGGAGGGGGGAGTGTAGCGTACTCAATTGCGATTTTCTCGTCCTTGGGGGATTCAGCGTTTGCTGTGTATTTTGGAGGCGAGATCACATCCGGGTTTGTTGTTTCTGGCGATACGGTCGACATCTTGAAGGGCTTGAACGAGGCTGTGAATAATTGAGGTTGTGATCAAAAAGTTAAGACGAGATTGGATTGACTTAAAAGATGAGGAGATGAGACAGAGCTCGCATTCACAGTCCGAGGGAAGATTAAGCAAAATCACTACGTAAGCCGGGACCCTGGTTCTTAGCTTGATCCTTTCGAAGCGCTTTCGTTTCAGCTGCCGATCCCCGCCACTCTGATCATTAAATGACCGAAAAACATTTGATTAGCCCTGATCTGTTTTAGCAGTTTCCATTCTAGTTGCTTGGTGATCATCATCGATTCGTGGCTTTGCGCAAAGAAATGGGAATCTTGCATCGGCAGAGCCAAGTTTTGGAGACATCTCGAACCAAAAAGGGCCTGACCCGCCGCTGGATTGGCGATTGGTGGTTTGTAGCAGGGTTGTTAGGGGCTTAGTGCTTATCTTGCAGGGATGATCACTGAGCTAGCGGAATCCCGTATTCGTCGGACGTTATCGATAAGCTGAGTTGTTAATTGACTTTCAACTAACCGTTGATGTTGAATTTATGAGGCAGGGATCGATCTCAAACATACTCTACCGCTTCAAGTCACAGATAACTCTTCATAATAATCTTCCACTCTCTCGATTATGAAATATTTCGGTTCACGACCTCGTGGGTACTAGCAGCTGCATTGGGACTCAGTCTTACATGCGTCTTTCAGCTCCAAGGCAAGCTGTGGCTTTCTCGACCAACAGCGTCCATCGGCTGCCACATGGAGGCCGTTATTCGGACAGTTTCAGTCTCTTGCGCAACACACCAGAGGCAACTGACCAAGTAAAACCAAGGACAGCCATGCAGTTGGGCGCATGTCTCTTAAGAATGTGACTCTCTGGGGTGAGAAGGTCCGGGTGGTAAGAATAAGCAACGCAAAGAGCCGCTGATTTTGCGAGAGGCTTTCCCAAGTATTGTTGTCTCCGAGATCCAACTTTGAGTGACCAGTACTTCGATGGAGGCTCAAATACAAAAGGCCCCCAACTGGGCTCAGACGCGGGTATCTTCAATTCTCATTATTTTACGCATGCCTACATCATGGATGAAACTACACGGTTGGAGTTGAAAAGCCTCATTTCAGCGACTGGCTCGCGGGCATCTGGAAATACTTCCATCCTACATTCTGCTAGGATTGGAGAGTCACTCCGCCAATCTTCGCCGTCCTGGCTCAGGAGAGTTGGCTTAGCTGTGCTACTCCTTCTCATCCCTATCGCATATGGAGGTAAGTAAATGGGACAGAGAAGCACAGAAGTTCACCAGGCAATAGTTCTCCTTGCTATGATGGCTTACCTTCACGGCAAGGAACAGAGTTCATTTGGCGATACGGTACTCGAAATTCTAAGCGTTGCTTCCACCTTGTGGCCAATTCTGTTCGCTGCCGTCCTTGGACCATTACTAAAATCTATCGCACTACTCCGTGCTGAAAGAGGATCGAACCTAGGCTCCCTGGAGTTCTTGCTGACCAGCCAGACCACGGCTTCTGCCCTGAAGAACATTCTCACGATGGGATGGATTGGTAGTTGGGCTATAGGTGTCATTGCAATATGGTCCCTGAGTCCTTTAGGAGGTCAAGCCGCCCTCCGCTCCTTGGGCGTCCAGCCAAATCCTACTTTCACAAAGACGCCAGCAACATACTACCTTGGTAATAACAGAAGTCAGGTCTACCAGTACTACCGCGCTGGGGCGAGTGTGTTCTTTGGAGCATCAGCTGGAGCATCACTTATTTCAGATATGAGAACTATCCTTTCTACTCCATTTTCGACTCAGGATATCCTAGTTTCGCACGCCAACACGAGTAGCCCGCACTACAACGAGACCATTACCGACCTTGGGGGTAAATGGGAAGCATCTCGCAGTGGGCGCAGAGATCTGTGGCGAAATGTCCGAATCCCTTTTCTGGAACTCCTTCCAGGATACGACAGCGATGACCCTAATGCTTGGGTATCTGTTCCTGAAGGTGAAATCGTCCCTTATGCGTCACTGATTGGACTTCCGATCAGAGGCGGCTCGTTTGAAAGACCAGGGAACTCAAGCATTACTGTTCATTTCCATTATCAGACTCTTTCATGCGGAGATAGCTTCAATGGGAGCCAATGGGTCAGAAACGGTTCCACGGCGCTATGGTATCACAGCACCAGGTCTAGCGTTCCTTTAAGGTTGCAATATATGGGTGAAGCAGCACCTATGATGGGTTACCCAAATATCTGGTTCGACTTCCCAAACACTTCCACGCTCGCGGAGCATTTCACAGCATCATTTGACATGGAACCACAGTCAAAGTTGCAACTTGTAATGGGAGGCCAGTGCTCTGACGCCACATACCGAACTACTGAAATGCTCAGACTTTGCGACATCAGTACTTCGTATATCGACATGCAGATCGGCTGTAGTAGAGCCACGGTCGACGCTGACCTCGTTTGTCAGGCCAAACGAGCCAGGCACACGCCCTCATACCCGGTCAACGGGAACTTGACACCACTTTCAAGCCTCAGGCTATCAGTAGGAATATTGCGAGAGCTGCCATTTATAGGTGCAAGCCATCATGTCGCAGAGCCAAGCACCCTCGAGATGTATCTGAGGGACCCCCTTGGAGTCTTCCAGCGTATTCGTGGAGGATACGTGGATGACCCGAAGACTACAAACACCCTCGGGTGCTTCACTTCTCTTCCGCCGGATGTCATTGGACAAAGACTCGCAACCGTCCTCAATACCATCACTATGTCAACTTATGAAGTGAATGTGTTGACTGGCGGCAAGGGTTTGTCACTCGATGGCGGACCGGTGCTGTGGCAGAATACCACTGCGACATGGACAGAATTCGAAAAGGATATATACAAGCTGAATAAGCCATGGTTCGTTACCACAATGTTATCGACGGTGGTATTGATGATTTGCGCTGTTGCCAACATCGTCATTCGCCAGCGTATCAAAGCCCCCGACTTTCTGGACAGCTTGGCTGGCTTGACGAGAGACTCTCCATTTATAGATGTACCTCAAGATGGAACTGGAAAGAGTGGTTCTGACAGACTTGAAACGATCAAAGATGTCAAGGTTCGGATTTCTGATGTCAACCCAGATGAAGAGGTTGGAAAGATCGCCTTGACGACTGAATTGAACGGCCCAAAGCTGAGATAGGAGCGGACCTATGTTTAAATCCACGTGTGTAGCTGACTTTTACAAGTTTCTGTCTACTTTGTACCCTCTTGTCGATAAGAAAAATCGCGTTTAGGAACCCAGTTCCAGTTTCTTGATGTTATCGATGGCGCTCAAGGCTTGAAACACGAGGCGTGTTTACAGGTGAGACCTGTGACTGAGAGCTCAGAAGCATAGAGGAGGTAACAGTATGGCCCCGAAAGATTTGACTCCTCACTAAATCGACATTGCACATCATTGCCAAGCAAACCATGTCTCGCACGATTCGTATGTACACAGCCAAAGTTCCTGGCTACGGAAAAAGATCAGTGAGACATGCATGCGGCCCGCTTCATCCGCCTTTCAATTTCCAGGACAAGCTACCGACAGCATCAGATCGCTGCGATTCTTTGCTTATTGGAGCCCGCTCAATGTGCGACATACATTGCATTCACAGCATGTCCGTTGCTCCAGAAGAGGCAGCTCACTCGTAACAGTGACTCGGTGGCGACAAGAGAGAAGAGAAGAGAAAAGAGAGAAAAGGCTATAGACCAATAGCACTGTATCCATACGGACTTCACATGAAGAGCATCACCACAAGAGGGGGAAGTGCATGCTGCAGTTTCAAGCCAAGCCCGGCTTCAATCCCAACTCTTAGTGGCCCTTCCAGGACCTAAGACCAGCTGCGTGTTCCAACCTCCTCACAAAGACAACTGCCAACCAATTACCTCGCTGTGAGTAGATGTATGACACTTTCAGTCCGTGTTGACCGGAGGAGATACCGGCGCGGGGTTGTGAGACATGATAGATATGCCGAAGTCTAATCGACGAATAACTTGACAGTATATCTTTGTGTGACATAAGCCATTACTTCTGATGTCGCGGAAAGAGGGGACACGAAGGACCGATTGAACTGTAGAGATGGAATGGAAGAAGGAAAGAGTGAAGAGCCAAAGATTGGCTAATGCAACGGGGATAGGAGCTTTGGGTATAAATATCCTAACCCTCATGTCGAGAGAACAGACAGACTCATCATCTATCACTTCACCTCAAACACCTCACTCAAAAACATCATCATGCCTTCTGGTCTTCCAACTGCCCCCGATACTGAGATCGGCTTCCAGCCGCCTCCTCCCTCCAAGGGTCCCCTCGACAAGATCCGCAAAGGACTTGTTGGAATCATTCCCTTGCCTGAACTTGGCGAGAAGCCTGTCATCTACAATCCCGTCATCATCGTCCTCACGGGCTACCTTGAGACCGTCAAGCCCGGCGCTCTTGATGAAGCTGTCCACTCTGCATACCAGCAGATCCCCCAGTTCATGGACAAGCTGCACATCAGCGATGCTCGATCGTTCTTGGACTTTGCCAACGATCTCCTCAAGTGGGTGCCTCATGAGAACTACGAAGGCAAGGATATCTACGATATTCTTTGTATGTTCTACTTCATTATCGACCAGCCTCCTCTGGCGAACCTGCAGACTTCCATCTCGCCCGATCAGGTCGGTCAGCCGCTCACCTGGCTCTCCTCATGGATAGTTGTATATGCGCAGCTTATTGGACTGTTCATGGACTCCCCTGCCTCACTCACGAAGGAGTCTCTTGAGAGTTTCAGTCAAAAGAACTCTCCCAAGTACAACTATGACGAAGCGTTGGTCCCAGAGGGCGGTTTCCGTACCTTTAACCAGTTCTTCTCTCGTCACCTCAAGCCAGGCATGCGACCTATTGCAGAGCCAGGGAATGACCGTGTCATTGTGTACCCTGCCGACTGCACGTATGACAATTCGGTTGCCAACCAGAACATTGTCAACATTGAGTCTGACGGAGTGATTATGATCAAGAATCTCCCCTGGACCATCTCGTCGCTCCTTCAGGGAAGTGAGTACGCGGATGAGTTCCATGGCGGTGTTTGGATGCATGCCTTCCTCAACACCTTCAACTACCATCGCCAACATGCGCCTGTTGCTGGCGAGGTCCTTGAGGCGAAGAATATCCAGGGCGCGGCGTACATGGAGGTCAACTCCAAGTGTGAGCCTATGCGTGTCATGTGCGGCCCAGACGCTCCTGATACACCTGGATACCAGTTCTTGCAGACTCGTGGAATGATCATCATTGACAACCCCGTCCTGGGCAAGGTTGCTGTGCTTCCCATTGGAATGGCACAAGTGTCTTCGGTCAAGATAACGATTCAGAAGGGTGACAGAGTGGAGAAGGGACAAGAGATTTCGTACTTCCAGTTCGGAGGATCGGATGTGATTTGTGTGTTCCAGCCCAAGGCGGGGCTGAGGGTTGAGGACTTTGTTGCTTCTTCTAACAACACCTACTCCAAGTATGGTACTATCTTGGCAAGAGCTCCTCAAAAGTAAACAGGGATTGTTATCGTGCAGCTAAGATGCTCTTACGGTCAAGATCATAGCTACCTAGCTAGCCAAATAAACGAAACTGACAGCCATAGCTGAAATGAGGCCTGCTTTTCTGAGACATGTATGCAGATCTGGCATGTTTATGCCCAATGGTAGACTTGAATTAACCTCAAGGTTTCGTGACTGCAGATTTGGTTCATATCCTAAGAGGCTGTGCCATTGTGGAACCGTTCATGGGTATCTACCATGTAGGTATTGCAGGCAGTGTCACCCATGATCATATATCCCGACATTAAGTATAAGTAGGGGAGATGCTTAGATAGGGCGAGATTAGAAAATATTTAATGCTTTTAAAATATCTCAGTAAATTTAGGATAGTCTTAGCACCTGGTTGTGATTTCTCGTTCCTAGGGCAAGGCCGTCAATGTCTGCAACCCCGCACTCAAGTATCTTGGAAGACCTGAATGATCTCGAAATGGAAACACTTGCGTCTCAGACCGACTCTTTTAGTGATCTTTACCTGAAAAGAGTTCTTGTGGCTAGCTGAAGAGCCACTAGTCTCCTGCAACTGAGTGGGCTGTCTTGGATGACGAATTCAACAGATGCGATAGGCAGTTCAGCCGTGTATCAACTGATACATCAAGATGTTGAGGTCAAAGCGCAATTCGAAGACTATCTACATATACGGAACAATCTTCTCTCAGAGATACATCAACAGTTTCCTGACCAATTTGTTCCATTCATCATCACTTTCTCACCATGGCCGATCCGTCCCACTTCACTGATCCCTTTTGGGAACCCCAGGATCAGATCCCTGCTGCTTCCGACACTCAACTCAGAGGCAGCCCGTACAAATCTGCAAATCTTCTGCACAGTATTTCATCCTCTTGGGAGACAACCCCAGTCGGAATTAAGTTTGCCGTTGGGGGCTTGGGTACCATCGCTGCCAAAGCTACGCCCCCCAGAAAAGGCGTGACATTCACCATTCGTCCCGAGAAGCGGGAGGAGCAGCCAACGCTGAAGCTTGAGATCACAGAACATAACTGTGTTTTATCCAAAAGAGAGAAGGATGCTGACGAGTTCATCGCATACAAAGAAAAGCTGAAATTTGAGCCTGGCGAGGAGAGGAAGAAGTTTCATGATGTTGTCATGTTTCCCAAAGGAAAGGCTGCGGCCTTTCTCGACAAATTGACCCCAAAGACTACTTATTGGATCTCTGTTGACAGGAGCAACGCTCGAATCCGATACGGCCAACATCTAGTAAACAATTCCATGACTTTCATGGAGATCCAGTTCGAAAAGGAGAAGGCTGCCTGGATGGATAACCTCGTCTCCACCGAAGTTGAGAAAGATGGCTCTCCGATTTCGAACGAAGATATCAAGTACAAGCCGCAGCCCATCACTGTTGATCTCCCTCCCGTGGTTATCCCCGAGTCAGAGATGACTCTCGAGATACTGGAGACACTATCAGCCATGACATTCGCCAATCTCCCCAAGGCTTGCCAGAAACTGTATCACAACATTTCCGGTCCCAAGATCACAGCCAGACCGGCTTCATTCCCTCAGCTCCCTGAAGCTATTGACGAGAGCTGCAGAGATGAGAAGAAATACTGTGGTGACATCCTTAAGAGGAAGAACACCTTCAAAGATCCAACAGAGACCTATCTTCGTGTCACAATTGGTGATAATTTGGTATGTTCCTCTTCCCTAGCATTATTCACAACTAACACTGACAGGCGGATTCTCCTGGTATCCCCTATGTGATGGAGATCTGGCCCCCTGGCCACAAATCACCAATCCACCAGCACGGGGAAGCCTCGGCAGTCATCAGAGTCCTCTATGGCAAGATCCAAGTATCTTGGTTTGACAAGGTCGAAGAGAAAAGTCTGTCACAATTAATTGGCAACCCTGTCATCCTGAAGGAAGGCGAAGTCACTTGGTTGAGCAAGGATCAGTATCAGGTCCATCAATTGGAGAATACCTCGGACACTGTTTGCATCACTCTCCAGTGCTATCAGTTCGATGATGATGATAGGGTTCATGATGAGGCATTTTATTGGAAGGATAAGGATGGGCATAGAAATAAGTTCATTCCGAACAGCGATAGTGCTTATGGACTGTTTGTGCAGAAGGTCAAGGCTGAGTGGGATGAATCGCATTGAATCTAGCATTCAGGAGCTATCTTGTTAGACCTGTCAACACTGTTCTATCCTATATTATAGGCTCATGTCTTCCTGCAAGTATTGAAAGTCGTCCTTAGAATCTTCTCACGGAACAATGGAGTTAAGAAAGGCCAGATAAGGTTGGGTTGGCACAAGGCCCGGCTTGAGTGGCCTTGCCGAATGCTGAAGGGCAGCTCTATGACAGTCCAGAAATGTGTTGGTCGCAGTAGAGCTCAAAGAACGGATCTGGAAGTTCTTCTTATCACTCTCGCTAGCGTTGCAGGCCAAGCTGTGGTCTAAGCGTGCATAGATTCGATGTTCACCCCCATCGAGCCTCTTCACAAGGTAGTCCGAGAAGTAAGCGCGCGAAGTGCCTGGGCCATTTGCCAATTTCTTCATTTCGACCAAGTCATCCGAAGCATCTTTGATAAGAGTCTCTGTCCCATCGTCCGGAAGCTCGAAGTCGTCATGCTTGGAATCATCTTTGAAGATGAGCCCGAAGCCGCCATATCTGTTGGTATCTTTAGGGACATACACTCTGCTGACCAGAGCGGCATTGCCAGTGCTGTCGATGCTGGTTATTCTAGCATTGACTGATTTTCAGCTGCGACGGGGTTCGAGACGTTTTGGGCGATCAGTTCGGCAAACTTGCTGCCATAGAGTGCCGTTTGGTCATTCATGACTATGTGTTCACTTCGGCTTTTCAATGGCACTGCTGGCAATTTAGTTTGATAAAACGCGTGGCTGAAGAGTGTATGTCCAGGTTTCAGGTAGAAATGAGGGAACTTAGAGGAAATTATCAATTCCTTATCCTTCTTTGAGAAAAGGCCTAGGGCCTGCCATGATATGCAGTCATGGGGTGTCGCAGCCACGGCTCAGTAGTAGGATAGAGCTGAAAGTCGAGGTCAATAAGCAGTAGCGAAACCTGTGACCTCTTTGGCTTACTTCAGCTGAGTAAATCTATCACGAGGGACTTTGAATTGCTCAAAAGGTCCAGTGGGTGATTACATAAATGCTGATACGTACGTAAGCGGTGTTCTGAATATGATTTATGAGGTTGAGCTGTCATTTGACTCTTTGACAGCCCGTCGGTAATAGTAGGAAGATCCATGCGTGATTTCCTCGATTAAGATCAGAAGTGTAAGCGGTATGAGGGAAGACTGAAAGGGTTAGTTCAAATGCTCCCTTCGTCCTAGTGGTTAGGAAAAGGGCCGAGGCTGTGCTGTGCTCTGGCCATACCAGAACATGACTGTTCCTTCGCAGTGGTGGGGTTCGTATACCATCCACGCTTGTGGAATTCTGTTACTAGGGGGCTGAACACAGCATCGCCAGTATGATTTGAGAACTTCTCTATAGAATAGTCACTCGATCGTAAAGTATGACGTTCGCCTCAGATTCTGCCGTTCTGCATAAATCAATGTTGAAGATGAGACAAAAAGCAACTAACGAGTGCCTCAAAATACAGTGATTCGTGGCCCAGTCGTCATGGAGAGGGCACACGTTACAAAAGCACACGCCAATCATGCAGTTTCAAATCTTGGCTGTGCATGAAATAAATTTCAAGCTACATAACACTTGTTTGTTTCATCACATACTTATGTTCCAACCGGGAATGTAATCGGCAGTTGTACATCATATAGCATCCACAGTCGTGGCAGGCTGATATTGGGGGCTGATTAGCAGCATTGCGCATGACTCGCTTAGCATGATTCTGATTGTTTTACTTGTGACATGCGCTCATCTGCTGCCCTTCCAATAGTCTACGTCCCAGAATTTGACTTCAGCTGTTGAATGGGGTATGGAAGTAAGTACCCCTTCGGCTCAGATTGAAAGTGGCGCACGATTGTGCAGAGACACCCCAGTTCATTGGCGGCTAAATGCGTGCCTAACTTAGATTATTATTCAACGTGGTGTCAACATAGACCATCTCATTGGTTGGAATCATCGCTTTACAACTCAAGTTTTGTACAACGTCAAATCAGGCTGCAGGATAGGATATATTACAGCTCATTGTCCCCGTCAGTGACATCTTGATCTCAACAACGAGAGGAACATTATTCGCATTCTTTCGACCCTTTGTTTCATAATACTCTTCACAGCAAAGACTCGTATAATCTTTTTATTTCGTTGTGTTTATTAGAAAGGATTCCTATTCTATTTCTCACAGGATAATCACGATGTCCAATATGTTATCACGAAAGCCTCGCAAGTTACCACCAAGGCGCTTCCCTGCAAGATTGGCCCAACTACCAACCCTCATTGGGACGAAACGAAGCAGGGCAGGTCGGCCGATACATGCTTCTGGACGACATTGTAGAAGCTTCGAATGCCGTCAAGTGCTTTCTCCCCGATTGGGGAGCGAACAATGCTCAAGCTATGAAGGCGGTGACGGCGATGAAACCACTAGCGCCGACGAGCATATTGCAGGTCAACACAACATGTCTCTCAGAAATCAAATATCTCTAGCACAGTCAACAGATTTACAAAAGCTTTTGAGAGAAAGGTTCAGCTGCTGGAGGGATGGGACAGAATGTACTGCGCCATCAGATGACAGAATGCTTCCACGAAAGCGGTTCAGGGCATCACGGGGGGAGTCAGGTCTTCCACGAGCCGAGGAAGAGGAGGACAGCGAAGAAGAATTCATTTTGGCCTCTCAGCCAGAATGCAAAAATACTTACCATCATCTTGCTTGCCCCTTCTTCGTCAATGCGCCCGAGAAATACCAGGAATGCCTTTACAAAGATGATTTCAACTCCATCGAAACATTGATCAAACATCTCTTTCGGCAGCATAACAGGCCTCTATATTGTCCTATATGCAGAAAGACCTTCGAAACACTCGTTGACCGAGACGATCATGCATTGGAGAAGGCTTGCAAAAGGAACACCAAAGAGCAATTAGACGGGCTCACTGAAAGTCAAAAGGCTAAATTGATCAAGAGGGATCGGTATTATCTAGGCGAGGCAGCTCGTTGGCGTTCCATTTGGTCTACAGTCTTCCCAGGCTCGGAGAAACCTCAATCGCCGTACCTAGACGATGGTAATGGGTTTACCGTTTCTATGGTCAGAGATTTCTGGACAGCCGACGGCCAAAGGGTCGTCTCTGACTTTCTCTCGGGTAAGGACATGCCTACTGATGAAAATAACGCGACATATATCACTATTTGTCATACTGCATTGACGACCTTGATGGCCTGGGTTTTCAAACAGGATAGCATGCCAAGTTCTCTGACTTCTGATGGATAACCCTGAGAGAACGGATATGGTGCGGCTGTAGGCTTGATGTTGGTCATTGAACATGTTACATGGTAAAAGTACTGTGCATGCTCGGTGTAAACTTGACTGGGATTTATTCTATATTCATTGACTTGATGGGAACATTCTATGTTGCTTATAGTGCATGTAATTCCATTATCAGAGTGTCAGAGCCTGTGACCGTGAAGGGCTCTTCATCTATCCGGACATGGTGACACATATGGAGCGGCTCCTGTCTACGCAGGCTGCAAATCGACCTGCTAACCTCAGATTCTTGATATGGCCTCTGTAAGCAGCAAGCAACATGGCTGTTGAGCCACTAGCACTATATCAAATATTTCACACATGTATAAAAGGTCTGAATATAATAAATATTACTAAATTGAAGTAAATATAATACATCATTATATAAGTCAGGTGAGTTACATATATACATGTTAATAAATATTTAAAATACAATTATATAACTTATGTTGTGTTAATTGCTTCAAGATGGATGGGTTCTCCTTCATGTGATAAGCACCGGAGAAAGATGGTAGAAGAATATTTATAGAAGTTTTTGATGATATTTCTGATTCATATAAGTTCTTTCTATTGCCTTTAGTATTGTTAATTCATATATCATATATATTGAGTGCTTACCACATCCACGATCTGTAAATCAAGTATTTAATGCTCTTATTTTGCTCGTGATTATTTTTGGGTAATTAGTTTATGTGGGTGCCCATCAGTATACCCATGGTCTGGGTTGGGTACCTGAAATTTAAAGCCTCCCAAGTTTGGGCCCATGTTTTCAGCCCTATCCCAAGGTCCTAGAAGGTATTGGTGCTTTTTCATAGAACGTGCGACAGGGATCATTTTTGAATGCTTTGAGGGAATTGGTCCGAGTTCTTTTTCAAATAGGCGAATCTGTTCTCCTCTCAACTTATTTAAGCTCTTCCCCCTTTTCTTCAGAGCAGGCAACTGCTCTTCTCTACCATGTCTCTAAATGGCCTGTCACATATGATTCCACCGATTTCTGCAAATAATCAAATATATTGCCTTCAAAAAACAAAACAATGTTACTCTACCAAGCCCTCTAATCCCTTCTATTGATCATGCAAGACATAAGAAACTTCATGCAGCCTAATGAGTTCATGTGAACTGATTACAAGCGGATGCAGTGCAAAGTTGAGCTTAACAAGTGTGTCTGCATATTTTGCTCTTGTAAATAGCCCAGCCGCGGTTTGAATACTGAGTGGAAGAAATCATCCATATGTATAAGACAACGCCAAGTCAAGTTCCTGATCACCCGTATAGTTAACATAATAGTTGTTCTGGAGCTCCAGACACTGTTCCTGGACTTCAGGCATCCCCGTTTCTACTGAGGAAGTCTGCCCAGGTATAGTCCATGGACCATAATATGAATAGGAAGTGCCTCCATCGTTGTGCGATTCCAGGAATGCTGGGAAGCTAGGAGGGGAGTAGGGCATGGCCGGCGAATCAAAGACTCCTCCAACTGACCGAAGATCGTAAGGATACTCCAAACCGAATATTGGCGTTGGATAATCTCTGGTAAGAGAAGCCAAAGTTGAGGTAGGAATGTACTCGGAAGTGCTGTGCATATAATTGGGTATTTGGTAAGAATCCGTAGAGTCCTGGTGACCGTTGTATATCCCTTCTGTCGTCGATTTCAACACAGGCTTTTTGGTACCAGCAATCTGTTGGTTTGAAGCTGAGAGGGATTCAAAGTTTGAATCCCTCTCAGCAGGTTTGTTTTCGAATCGATCCTCGACAGAATCGAGAAGCTCCGGAACCAATGATACCAGCTGGTCCGCACTAAGTGGCATACCTCGTGTCTGAATATGCTTCGACACAATCTGGTCGCCGTCTTTACTCCAGATGTCACGAAATATACCCGTCATTTCCTTCACAACGCCGTCCAAAAGCGGCCTCGGCGTAACATCCGACTCCCCAAATAGAAGCACCCAAATTTCGTGCCACTGGTCCGTGGAAGACCTGCGTCTATCGGAACGAAGCTTAAGAGTTTCCAGAATTTGGGGAGGGATGCTACCGAGGCCCTCTGCTTTGCCTCGTGCACAATTTCCTTTTGTGGTAGGGTCCCCTGCCACCGTTGATAATGCGAACTCTTCCCCGTGCCCCGATCCATCTGAATCTGGCTCCGCTGCATGCCGTCTTTTCAGGTGTTGTTTGACGATGGATATAGATACCAGTCTCAGATTCATGCAATCAAGAAAGCGCAATGGGTCTTTTCTGTAAAATGGACACGCAAACTTCTCTTCCTTCTTGTCTTCACCACTGCTGTGACGATTATCATCATCGCCATCAGCTTCCTCAAGATCGTTATGGCTTTTTGCTCGGCGGCTCTTCTTACAAGGCACACTACTGCTCTCGGCAGGTCTTTTTATCGACTTTCCCGAAGCTTGAGCCCCTGAAGGAGTGAGTTTCTCCCTAGCCTCATCTTTCTCGTGCTGTGTTGAGTGATTTGCGTCAGAATGTGGTTGAGCACTTGTTGAACCACTTACAAAGAAGTTTAGCGTTAATCCTTGGTTAGGTGAACAATTTGATGTTGAATAGGTCGCTGTTGTTGAGGACACCAAGTGGTTTGGTAGGGACGCACGCCGAGAGCTTGTTTGACCCGGCGACATGAGTTTCCTTGTCCGTCGCTCAGAACAACCATTTTTATCATCTAGAAACTTTACTTGATGCTCTTGATATTATCAGCGTCGATTTTGAAGGCTTTTCTCGGCCTGCAGGCTTTCACTTACTTGGGGCAAGTGGTCTTGGTTTAATATCCTTGTTCGTGCGGTATTCAAGTGCTCTTGTACTGAAACTAGACTGCCCTTTTTCTTTTTCTTTTTCTTTATCTTTCCTAACATTCTGTGTTGGAGGCCTGGCATATCTGTGTCTGTTCTTGTCTGCTTGATTTGAATGTTCGTCTGCCAGACTTACGGACTTGACAGTCTCAATATGAACCCCGCCCGAATTGATGCATTCATCCCTTTGAGAACCCGATGCAACTGATTCTGCAGCATCAGGAAGGTATCGAACCAGCATATCCTATATTTCATATGGGTAGTCAGTGTCGGCGATTTGACATTTAGCCCACCAGAGTACCAGATGGCGCGTTTAGACCAATCTCGCGCAGAGATCAAGACTCCAGATCTTTCAGCAGTCACAAATTACCAAAGAATATTACTGACATTGATTTTAAGTCGAATTGCTCGACACAGATGGAGAAGAACGCGGGCGCTTACTTTGGTCGAACTGAAAAAGGTCACAAGGCGTCCAAGGCGTTCTGGGGGATAAGCCAGCTATACAGTTTGAACTTCCAGTGGGGCTCCGTTGGCCTAGACCATCGGCGTACGTTAGGTAGGGGGCATGCATTGCTGCGCCTGGTACATCGAGGTACAACAGGCACAAGACTGATAACATGTTTCATTGGAACACAGCACTATTACATTTTTGTGTGATTATTATCCTTATGCCAGCCACCGCTGTCGCACAGATGCTTATGGTGTCGCACTTTGATCAGCCTTAAAACTTTGCTTTGGGGTCCGTTATTTTAGGCCAGCCTGTTTTTCGAGGAGTTGGGGGCGGTGACGTTGGTTCTCGTTGGCTGTAGCCCTGTAAACAACCGTCGCTGAACGTCGAGGCCCGAGTCCAGTAGCCAGTCCTTTATGCGGTCATGGTATTGCTTGTCCATGACTGATTGCCTCGGTGTCCTGCAGGTACATTCAGTTCCTTAGTCTCTCATACGTGGAAATCTGCGCAGATTGAACAACCTTTTTGAACATTGGGTGCTGGTAAACATGATGATCTGGGCTTGTATTCTACAAAGATCGAGTTTCAACCATAAGAGCTTGAACCCGAATTATGTATTATAGCTCTTCTTTTCCACAATCGTGCCTGTTCAGCTTCACAATGGTGATGAGGCATGTTATTCTTCCACCGTCGTGAGTCTTTGATGATTTAAACATAGGTCAATTAACAATGACCCTCCAAGTGCTGAAGCTCCTGATGGACATGTACCTAATGATGGCACACCGCTCGTATGCCAAGGCAGATTCGGGACATGCAGTGACAGTCACAGCTTTACAACACTGTTGGCTTTTGTTAGATTAGCTTCCTCTTCTGAGATCTAGCCACTTCAGCTGCAGCCAATCAAATCTCTAATTCTCTGAATCAGTTGATAACCGTCCACAATCGTGGAGATCTAGGCGCGTTGTATGGTAGAGTCCCAATATTTCCCCGCAACTTCCACATCTGTGGAGGATGATGTCTTCAAAATGAGGCCTCCTGCATGGCATTCTCTTTTGCGAACCCCCTATCTCCTCCACATCGGTGCAGTACACTCTGCAGCTACGCTCGCAAACCCTGGCTTTTCTCAACAATGGCCCACAAGCTTCCACATTCGTGGGACCCAGCCGCCCGGCTACTATGGCTTACCGCCTTTCTTGATAACTTGGCATTGGATCTATTGAACTATAATCACCACGAGATCATATATTTTCTCATTTTAAACCCTTCTACAGCCCCTTACTGTGCTACGGAACAGGCTGGGGTGCGTACGCACACTAGCACATCATAAGGATCCGGCTAAATACAATGGGTCTGTTGTTCTCTAAAGCATGCACACCATTATGATGAGGCTCTGCGATTGTCTGCCTGTCGAGGCCATGTTCATGCGATGCGAACGCCTACACAATGGTGGATGAGGCAGATACTTAGCGTATAAGAACAAAACCAGTGGCCAAGCAGATAACTCTTTAAAAACAATTGACCTTTGTTTGATTTGACATTCTTAGCAAGTCACAATTGCAATCTTTATTCTTTCCAGGACCAAAGGGATGAAATACGCAGTGTTCCGTCATTGACGTTTTGAAGCCCAATAGCAGCGGGATGATGCTTTTTGCATTTCCAGTGCCCCGCCGTTGGAGGCTGTCCACCAGCGAGAACGATGGATCGTCGTGCTCAGGCTCGCACAAGCGTTTCACCAAACGCCTCTTCCATTTGTACAGACGCAAACGAAACAAGCCCGATGTCAAAAATATTGAAGCCAAGCAAGCATGTGCTGCCACATCGATCAATGGAGACAACGACTGCCAACCAATTGACCAAGAGGTCCGGGACAGGACTTGTAACCCCCCGATCCTCCTGTTCGAGTCAGGTTACCCTAAAGCAGATATCCTGTCTCAAGCACGGCTGCACATTCAGCAAAACGGTACATAGTAACTTGGGCTACATTGAAACTGTTATTGACTTGGAATAATTAGTTCTCAATCCGCACAGTGGCCATCTTGGTGCTTTTGGGCTAGCCTTGCACATCGGCACGTTCCCGATAGATCTAGGACCCAAGCTACGGGTAGGCACCACCTCTAGCGACGATCATCGCGGGGCTACTAAAGGCGGCTCTAGCCAAAAACGCCCTTCTGGAAGCCCTTGCAAGTCTGGCGGCACTGGCAAAAAGCCGCGCAGGGAAAACAAAAACTCCGACAAGGCCCAGAGTGACAATGGTAGTGATGGTAATGCGGGGGAGGACAAACGGCGCAAACGTCGTAAGCGCCGCAAAGACCATGACGGACCACGTTTCCCTTGGCCTGAGAACTCTCCCGACCGTAAAAGCTTTATGTGCCCATTCTACAAGGCTCAACCAGACCGGTATTGTTCATGCAAGGGACTCCGTATCACTTCCATCAGCTATCTTATTCAGCATATTCGCCGAGCCCATGTATTGAACCAGGTTATACTGGATGTACAGGAAACCGGCCAATCCACGGACGACAATCCGACACTCCCAGTAACGACAAGGGACCCAGATGAAATAGTTTTCTACTGTTTCAGATGTCGGATCGAGTTCCATGGCCTTGGCGCCGATGAGAGATGGGCTAGTCATGGAATTACAGGCTGCGATGAACAAAGCATTGCGGAGACGGGGGTGTTGCTACCAGGCGAGTTTAAGAGGCTCAAAGATGCAGTCGCTGCGGTGTCTGGCGATCATGAGAAGTGGGAGGTGATATGGACTACATGTTTTCCGAGGCAATCTACCCCAACCCAGTATAATGAGGCAGAAACTACGGATAATGTTGCTCCAATTGGTGATGGTACCCAGCCACAAATGCCGTACGAAGGCGCCGTCAATGAGATTCGCCGTCCCAACCATGACCCTCCACAAGTTTTGGCAACCCCGGTCCTGGATTATACACAAGACCCAAATATGCCTTTCAACCTCTTTCCTGACTCCTGGTATATGGGAGATAATTTTGGAAATCTGAATCATGTTCCAAGCGACATCCCAAATCCTGCAACGACTGTTTTGCGAACAAGGCCAGAGGGGTTCGGCCCTGGTCTCATACAACCCCTCACGATGTCGACGCAAAACCAGACAGTTGCTAGTGATGATTGGACCACGAACAATTACAATGGCGCTCGCCGATAAGGATGCGCGAAACACGCGACATCCCTTCGATAATGTCTTTCATTTGGATTGTTTCATCTATTTTCTTGGGTTTTGGCATCTGGAAGCGAGGAGTGGAGCGGTTAAACAAAATACATACGGGCGTTGCCGAAAAAAAAGAACTGGGATTATGATACAGGATTGGAAAATGAAGCATTCATGTTATCACTAATGATTTATGGAACTTTGACTTGGAGCGAAAATAAAACACTGCTGGCAGGAGGAATTATCATGGCAAAAATGAGGCTGTGACAGTATCTTGAAAGGATTGTGCGCCAATCAGAGCGAGGGAGTTGACCAAATGCCGATGAAACCACCATCACGCCACTAATCCATGCTCAGGCCAGCGTCTTCCTCAGGGCAGAATGACGACACTCGGCCACATTGTGAGATGACTTTTGGATCATGTGAATTTGAACTTCTGGGGGTTCCCCGTACCCAGCGTATGGGAATCAGCAGCTTCCAGCGATCAGGCCATAGCTTCGTAGCAGCACCATTCGAGTTTATTCTCGCGAACGCTCATGATCTCAGCGCACAAGACCAGATTATCGGGATCAGCCGGGTCAATTGAGGATAAAAGAGAATTGAAGCGCAACTTTTTAAATAGCATTCATCAAACCAATTGACTACCAAACCAATTGACCACCACTCAAACTACTACTGAACATTTATTTTATTGGATAAACACAATAATCATGACGACCAACTCATTCGGCTCAGCGCTTCCCCGCTTTGATTTCCCCCGCCAATCCGCTGCCCCAAAACTGGCAGCCCAAGCGGTTCGCGCATTCCCCACTGTTGCCATTGCCGCTACAGCTGGTACGTCTCCAATTCAATCAACTCCAACCTCAATTGACGAATACTAACAATGATGCAGCGGCTTATTACTACACATATTACTACGCTCCCAGCCGGGAATATCACATGTACACACATTCTTCGATACAAAATAGCCCGATGTTCCAGAGCACAAGGAGCACAAAGCCAAAGGCGGAGATATCGCCTTCGGATCGGATGGAAGAGATAGGGTTGTGGTGGACGGCATATTAGAACTCAAGATACCAATCCTCGAAAGGGGTCATCGTTTTTTGGAGTAACACGCGGATTGATTTATTCTTGTAATGTTGGTATCAGATTCTAAGACACGCAATATCTTGCCGTGGAAAGAAATAAACAGCCCAAATACAGAAAATGTTTACAACGCAAGAATCTCGGGCCTTGAGCCTTGTTCATGCTGCGAGCTGCAGTTTTTCATTCTAATGTTAAAAGACGATTAAAGGGTTTTTCATCGTTTCGGTAGTCACGGAACCAGAAGCATATCAAAAGACGCTGCGGTGATGATATACGAACAAGTGGTATTCAGCTATCAGGCAAAGAAGTCTTGAATAACCTGATACACATTGTCATGACCCAGCTGCTCCATCGTTTACCCATCCACTCCAACATCCACCCAGCTGCTCCGATGTCAAACCTGTCGCTCTATCCCCTATGCGGCGACACAAACGTTATAGTTGGCCCATAGGTTGGTGCACTTGGCACCAATAGCAGGATTCCATTTATAGAGCTGTGCCATTGTAATCTTGTAATAGTTCTGAATCGAAGTGCAGGTCGTAGTCTTCTGTACCAAGTGAAACTTCTTACAAGACTTCGTGACTCCGCCCTGAACTGGGGACGGCGTTTTAACCCCGTTACTGGGTTTAGTTGGAGACGGCTTCTGACCTATAACCCCAACACAAACATTGTATCCAGCCCAAAGCGCTGTACACTTGGAGCCAACGGCAGGGTTCCACTTGGCAATCTGTTCCATAGTGATCTTGTAGTAATCCTGGATTGATGCACAAGTTGTAGTCTTCTTCACCTCGTGGAACTTGTTGCAAGAAGTTGTTATGCCAGGCTGAATTGTTGCAGGGGTCTCGATACCGTTGGCTGGCTTGCTGGGTTTCGTGGGCGTACTAGGCTTCCAGCCCTTGGCCTTGACGCAGACCCAGTAGTTGGCTAGCAAGAACTGGCAGTTATTTCCGACGGCTGGGTTCCAGGACTTGAAAGTCGCAAAAGGTATCTTATAGTACTCTTCAATTGACGCGCATGTCGTGGTTGTCTTGACAAGGTGGAATTTCTCGCAATCCTTAGTCACACCATCCTGGATTGGTGAAGGAGTCTCGATGCCGTTGGATGGCTTGCTGGTTTGTACTGGTGTAGCGGGATTGTGCCCAATAACAGATACGCAGGCATAAGCGTCCGCGTAAAGACCCGTACAAGCAGAACCGACGTTTGTATTCCACTTGTAGAACTGAGCTAGAGTGATACCGTTCTTTGAAGCAACGGTAGCACATCCTTCGCCTGATTTAACCATATAGAACTTATTACAGTTGCTGACGATACCGGGTTGGAGTGAGTCGGGGGTTTTGATTCCTGGATGTGTCCTAGTTAACAACATGGAGATGCACGAAGTAATATATACGGAGACTCACCATTTGAAGGCTTAGTGGGCGAAGGTTTTGAGTCTGCCCTTGTGGTCGAGGCTTTTGACTCAGGCTCCGGCTCAGGTCCAGGTTCACCAGCGGACTCGACGCAGTAAGACTTCCCAACAGCCATGCCCTGGCAATCTGCTTTGATCGCCGGATTCTAAATGTTGGATCTTGTCAGTCATAGCCTTGGTCTGATGTGTTTTCAACTTACCCATCGTTGGAGGTCTTCGGACGTAATGTGATAATCTTCAAGAATAGAATCACACGAGACTTCACTATCATAGTCTAACCACCAGCTGCAGAATTTTGATGTCTTATCGTCATGGGGATTGGCAGGATTCCATCCTCGTCGGTTGAGAGTATCTCCAACAACGGCCCCAAAGGCTACATGGAAACCTCCAAGCAGAGCGAAGCTTGTGAAGATGGGGACCATATTGAAATAGTGCGGAATGATACCTGAGATATAGTGAATATATTGGCAACAGGTGAGGAAAACGAGATAGATTTATAATCCCGTGGCCGAGTCGTCAACTAGCAACAAAAAAGGGTTCTTGCTGATTGCGGCGTTGGTGCTCTCGCTCTCCCTCATGTCCTACCGCCTCGAAGGCTGGACCTTTCAGAAGAGAAAAGCTCACTATCTCTCAGAGGGCCTGGACGGACACGGTCCACAGTGATGACACCAGGAATCAACACTGGAGGGCGGTCAGACGAAGAATCCGCCGAAATATTAGTCAAAAAAAAGGGAGTCTTGCTCCATTCACCTGTGAAGGAGTGCTCAACCAACGGCTTTCACGAATGGAGAACTCCTACCGAGGTCCTTTGGACCAAAAATGCCAGAGGCCACATGGATATCGTGTTGAGAGTGTTGGGCAGATCCTGGGTCCATCAGTGAATGCTGCCGGACCCTGAATATCCTTACCCTTGTTATCCACATTCGGATGGAGCCAGGAACACAGCAAGGAACAAAGGCTCCCTGCCGCACCGTCCCTTAGCGCGAAAAGGCCCGAGGAAGTGACACAACCAACAACAGCCTAAATAAGTAAGCTTGAAGTCGATGGATGGAGAAAAGGGTTCCCAGCGTCACTCAAGCAACTGGGGTCGTTTGACCTTTCCAGAGACCCAAAGACTCATGAGTACTGTGCCGCTAATGTCAGCCCACTGGGAAGATGTTGGGTTTGATCTAATTTCGGACCCGTCGTTGATGACTCGGCTTCAGTGATCCCCGGATCCCTTGAAGAATCAGACAGAGTCGTGCTTGTCAAATGCCGGCTATTGCCGCAAAAGTCAGGTCTTGGTTTTGTATCAGCTGCTGATATACCTACCGTGCCTTTTGACGCCAGTTCAATGATTTCATGGAATGACATGTGAGGTGTTACTTTATGAACCAAGTCGTAATGTGTAATGTTGCTGCGGCGTCTCTCATGGCATGTAGCTGTGAGCTGGATCTTTTCAATTGTTGACTAATAATGTGAGACTCTTATTGTCTTTTATTATCTCAATGGATATGTGCTTTTCTATCTAAAAGGTACCTGTGAGATGTAGATTCAAATATACTCCAGTTCTATAATCGATCAACTGACACATACTCAAGCATTAACTGTTTGTAAACAGAACTAACATTTCTTGCCACCATTCTGTACATTTGATCAATCGACACAATATCCCCATCATTTCCATTTCACCACCCAATCGTTCCGAAGTGGAAGGAGTCTCAGCGTTCTCCTAACATGTTCCTGTATTAGCAAAATGGAGGGCCCTTTTAGATGCCCTGAGGGGCCCCCTGTGCCCTTTTGCCTTCTTCCCATAAACCGGGTCGTTAGGGAATACATTGTCTTCCCAATCGTCAACTTTCTGCTGAAAAGCCGCAGGGCTGAGGTTGTTGTCTGCAGCAACCGCATCCAGGTCAAGTACAGCGGTTGAGCTTCCCTTCTTTGTCCCTAGCACAAGCTCATATGGCTCAATCTTGAGGTCTTTGAACTCGGCGCTAGCCTTCATAGCGGGGATGCGGTACAGATCATAGTCCACCTGACGGGTCTGTACGACCTTTTCAACACAGAGTCGAGAATTTCGTACGTTGATGTTGTCGCCAGGGAGCGATTGACTAAATTTGTAGAGAGCCCTGCTGACCTCGGTAAGAAGAAGGACATAATTCCTGGCGCCGTTGATGATGTCGCGAGTTCCGTACCATCTCTGAGACATAGCCCCCTTGTCTACGAGATTTTGAGCGGTCCTGTCATAGTATGTCGGGCTGCTTTCAGGCAGATTCCAGCCTCTGCGTGGTGGAGGGACAGCGCCTTTTGCATTTCTGTTGGTGAAAAGGATAAATTCCTCAAACGTCATGGTACCATGACGTCCTTTACCAGACTTGCCTGGGCAGATTTCAAGGTTATTGACATCGAACTTGTCGGTACCTTTGAGGCTGCCTTCAAGAAAATCAATGCTGGCTTGATAGGCGTACCAGATGGACATGCGCTCATATGCGCCGCGAATGCCACCGGCCAAGGCATTGACAATGAGGAAGAGAAGAATTAGACTTAAAGACAGTCTCATTGCAGTGGTTGCAGGAGAAGATAGTCCTTGAAAAGAGTGAAAAGTGTTGTAGCAACAAAGCTGAAAGATAAAGAAAACTGGAATTAAAGAGAGACGAAGTAGAATGAAGTAAAGACTACGGAGTACTTTCAACAAGCAACAATTGAATTCCTCAGAACCTGGATTAGCCAGCATCTAACGTTCTTATGAGTGAAGGCCATTTGATGATTGCTTTGGCATAGCGACAGGTGCCATCGCAACGAGTACGCTTCAGCAAGAGTTCCTTTGACGACGGTGAGGCATCCTTTGATTGAACCCCACTCGAGCAGGGGCTGGCAGCATCCAATATGACATGACATTGTTCAATTGATGAGTGAGGCCGGTGACTTACATTACCTGCCCTTACTGTAGAAGTGAGACCCACGGATGTTGGCGCTAGCATACATAAGCTCCACGACTGAGGGTAGAGACCTGGCTCTTCCACGGGCCGCCCCGCCTTGGAACGAGATGACTGTCCCGGTAAATACATTATTTGTCAGTTTGGCTCGGTAATGGAGACTGTTACGTTACATGGCTCCACGGATATGGGGACCCTTTATCTACTCAATCCCTACAATAATGTAAGCAGTCTCGGCATCTGATAATCGGGAGACTTTTTGGCCGAGTCTTGACATTGGTGCTGGTGATTGAGGGCATGGCCAGTCTATTTTCACATGTGTTGGTTCGATGGCAGTGAAATTTGCCAGGATTTGGTGAAAACTCTTCTCGGTGAATATTCATCCTTGTTCCTGTGGTATCTGAAAACGGTGCTAGGGAATTCTACCAGGAACAGGGATTTTGAGCGTTTGGACGAAGACAAACACATGTAAGAGTGGCAATGTGGATTTCTTCTATTGTGGAAGTATGCATGATAAGAGCCCAATATTTCCTTGAAGTCTGCAATGGAAGCATCCTGTCTACAGAACCGCTCAGTCTTTTCAATTTGGTCCCTTTCTCTCAAATTTAGGCTCTTCTAAAGCCGTTCGTTCCTTCATCAACCAACCTCAAGACATTCGTTTAAACAATCATTTATTTTCACTCTTTTATCATCGAGATGCGGTGTGTTTCTTTGGCGAGTATCTCCGCTGCGTTGCTCTTGGGAGCTGGCGTCGTGAAGGCCGAGTTTGCAGTGCTCAGTGCCGAGAACTCGCTGTGCCCTACACCATGCGGGGGTACCGTACCGGGTGATTGGACTGTCTACCATTCTGTTGAAAGCTTGTCTTATTGTCAAGAGCCTATGATGTTTGATTTCTCCATAATGAATCCCTTGGATGACCCGGAGACTATCGTTCAAATCAGAGCTTGTACTGCTAGCAAGTTGGTCAAGTCAAGCACAAAGCAGATCCACGAGGCACCCGCGGCGGCTGGCAACTCGATTTCGACTGCACAAAGTGCTTGGTGGCTGCCTACCGTCGAAAATCACAATTCTGCTGTCTTGATCGAGAAGATACAAGCAAGAGCCACGTCTCAAGAGGCTAGGTCTGATCATGGAGACATACTTTTCAGCTAGTAAGTCTACCCACGTCGAATTATACTGCGTATTTATGAGAGCGCCTCTAATTACCTCGAGTCTATAGCTTTAACGGAACCGTGATCGGCATCTACATCGGAGCGCTAGTTGATGTTGAAACCGGCATATTGGCGCTCTCAGATGCGGTTAGCAATAGCGTCGAATTGACCGAAGCTTCTCAGGCCATCGTACAGGTTTGTGGTGGCAATCGTACTTCTGACTACACGATAGGTCTTGTGAGCAGTGGCGATGGTAATCTTGTCTTTGTTCAGCGTGCGGTCAAGTCTTGGGCTAAAGCCAGCTGTGCCTTGATCTCCCGTGCCAGCGGAACAAAGCCCATTGACCACCTGAATATACCGACAAGGCTTCTAGATCATCATAACACTCATTCTAGGCGCCACTCTCATGCTCATTCCAACGGCATTTCCCATGCCCACTCCCACGCACATTCACATTCCCACCTATTCAATCGAGCCACATGCAGAACAACACGTGTTGCTTCCGGCGACTCCTGTGCTATTCTCGCTACCAAGTGCGGTACCAGCCCATCCGGCTTCACCAAGAATAACAGCTACAACAAGAAACTGTGCTCCACGCTTATGGAGGGTCAAGTCGTCTGCTGCTCTGCCGGTTCGCTTCCTGACATTAGACCAAAACCTAAGGCCAATGGTGAATGTGCAACACACGACGTTGATGTTTGTTACAATCTCACCCGCCCGTGCATTTGGACCAGCTAACCTGCGGTTTGCAGAAAAATGAAAGCTGTTCATCTATCGCGGCATTCAACGGTCTCAAGATCTCTGACCTGGATGAGTTTAACAAAGAAACATGGTGAGTTTTGTGCCATCAGATGGAATGTTTCGTGCTGACATCCTAGGGGCTGGAATGGCTGCAAGAATCTCTTGCTGGGGCAGAAGATTTGTACGAGCAAAGGAAGCCCTCCTCTGCCAGCACCAGTTGAGAATGCCCAGTGTGGACCGAGCAAACCTGGATCCAAGATGCCAACAGGCAACAAAAAGCTCGCTGATTTGAACCCTTGCCCCCTCAAGGCTTGTTGCAACATTTGGGGACAGTGTGGTGAGTTTAGTATTGCCTCTGGAGGTCAGAGCGAACTGACTTAGGTGACCTTCTCATAGGAACGACCAAAAACTATTGCACCATCTCCAAATCGACTACGGGCAACCCAGGCACGTCCAAGCCTGGAGAAAATGGTTGCATCTCCAATTGCGGCATGAAGATCGTTAATAATGAAAAGGCTCCAGACTCCTTCAAGAAGATCGCTTATTACGAGTCATGGAACCAAGACCGCCCCTGTATGCATATGGATGTCCGGACCATCACTTCTGCATTCACAAGCGGATGGACACACGTACACTTTGCCTTCGCCAACATCACTAGCGACTACAAGGTGAGTGTAAAGGATACCTATGGCCAGTTCAAGAACTTCAAAGGCTTGAAAGGCATAAAACGAGTCGTTGCCTTTGGTGGGTGGTCCTTCTCTGTTGGCGTGGACACATATACGATTTTGCGCGAGGCAGTGAAACCTGCCAATCGCGAGGCCTTTTCCAACGAAGTGGTTCGTTTCATTAAAGACCACGACCTCGACGGCGTCGACTTTGACTGGGAGTATCCAGGCGTAAGCACTCTCGTCACCAACTCTGCTACGACTTAGGTTCCTAATATTACATTTACAGGCCCCAGACCTCCCTATCATCCCCAAAGGTAGCCCAGACGAACCTGCAAACTATCTCAAGTTCCTGCAACTTCTAAAGAGTAAGCTACCTTCTGACAAGACTCTGTCGATCGCTGCACCAGCTTCTTTCTGGTATCTCAAGCAATTTCCCATTGCAGCTATCTCCAAGACAGTCGACTACATCGTATACATGACATACGATCTTCACGGTATGGATTTGTAGCGTCTCCATTTTGTTGACTCCCGCTCACAGATTATTAGGACAATGGGACTACGAGAGCGCTTGGGCAAGCGATGGATGTCCCAAAGGCAGCTGTCTCCGATCTCATGGTATTGCACTAAGATTCGTATCAAACTTACAAAGCTAACCAGGGCTTAGTAAACCTCACCGAGACAGAAAACTCTCTTGCCATGGTTACAAAAGCTGGAGTGGAGGCTCGCAAGCTTGTGGTTGGTGTTTCTAGCTACGGCCGCTCTTTCAAGATGAGTAGCGCTAGATGCAAGGGTCCCATGTGTACTTTCACTGGCCCGGAGTCGGGTGCAGCGAAAGGTAAATGCACGGATACCGCTGGTTATATCTCAAACGCAGAGCTTGAAGCTCTTGTCCATTCTCATTCCGGGGACGTCGAAAAATGGCATGATGCGACTACGGATAGTGATTATATGATATTTGACGGTAAGCCTATACCCAACAAGCCAATGGCATCATCACTAATTGTTCTCATGGTACAGATACGAACTGGGTTGCTTATATGAGTGAGAAGACCAAGCAAGGACGAACTGCTAAGTACAAGGCAAGTTACCTACGCGGGACTAGATTGACAATGATGCTAATACGAAATGACAGAGTCTTAACTTTGGTGGCACATCCGACTGGGCGATTGATCTTCAAGAAGAGTGGGCTGATACTCACAACGTTGATGGTGACGATGATGACGAAGATGAAGACGACGAAGGTTGGGAGAGCTTTGCTAAGTGCAATGAGAAGTACAACGCTGTCGATGACATTCCTTCATCCACGTCTGGCCGCTGTATTGCTCCGTACATCTTGGGTAGTCTGTCTAAAGAACTAGCACTCGCCGTCAAGGACTACAAAGAGGTCTCCAAGGGATATGATGACAAGGTAAGACATGAGGGCTGGGTTCGCGATGTTACACCCCGCTAACTCAGTCGCAGTTCAAGTGGTATGTTGATTGGGTCAAGGAGGGCATCAACACGGCCTTGGACACATTCATGAAGGTGAAGTCCGGCGAAGGCAATAAGTATATGGACTGTGAATGGACTTCGCCAAACAGCAAGGGTTCCGGCCCCTGCACCGACGTTGAGCTTCGCGTTCCCATCAACACACCCAAGGCTGCCAACAGACGATTCATCACATACAAGATGCGTGATGAAAAGGGCTTCTATGAGGCTCTTCTTGCGAACCATGGAATTGAGAAGAGCTGGGTGGAGTGGAAAGATTACGCAGACCACGATATCTGCATCTGTCCTAACGGACCACACGCTCGCGATGCTGATGAAAAAGAACCCAACAGGCTTGCTGCTGGTCCTCCATGCCCTTGCGAGGCACGCGCAGGTTTCACTATGCACAAGAACTACCCGCGTCGCATCCAAGATACCAGCAAGATCGACGTTCCTAACCCCAAGTCCATCATAGATGAAGCTATTCCCAAAACTGACGAGCTTGCCGAGCTTCTTGGCAAGTCTTACATCGATGCGCTGAACGAGGATCTCGACGCTTCCAGCGAAGATGCGGTCACAGCCTTCAGCATGCCTGTATTTATGCTGGAGGATGCCATTGAGTCCATTAAAAAGGTCAAGGAGATCGGAGAGAAGCAAAAGGAAATCAAGACACGCGAACTGGTCCTCAGCATCCTTAGTATCGTATTCGCTGTCATTCCCTTCGCCGGGTCAGCGGCTTCGGCTCTTGGTGGCGCCGCGATGATTGCCCGGGCAGCACTTATAATTGGCGAGGCTGGTAGCGCTGCACTTAGCATCGTCGATATCGTGGATGATCCGGCCTCGGCTCCTTTCGCTATTCTTGGAATGCTCATTGGTTCCAAGGGTGTGAAGGTTAAGGGCCCTAGGAAGGCCTTCAAGGATGCCGCCGATGCTCGACGGGCTCTGAAGGGCAACAAACTGGAGGCCTTTTCCCCAGAGTTCAGGCGCAAGGACGCAATTGTGCAGAACCTTTTGAAGAAAAGTAACTCATGCTCTGTCGTTTAGATAAATTTTTCAGTCTCAGTCTGGAATGATTGGCTCCTGAGTAACTGTGGTTGTAGGTGTTTGTCTAGCCAAATTGCGGCTGCTCTTGAATTGAATGACAGCCTAGATGCACCATGAACCGGTAAATCCAGAGTCATTCTGCCATACCACACCGCTTGTTTTATACCTATAAGTTCTATAAAGCCCACCGTATTTTGCATTCTTGTTCCTTCAAATAATTTTCTTCTCCATATTCCGCCATCATGCTGATTGAGGAGCTCGAAAGACTACGGGACGGCATCCGCCCACTGAAGCGGAAGTTTGAAAGGTGGCGAGCTGCCATACGTGGTCAATCAGTCCCCGAGGACTTTCCCCATGAATTGGCATATAAATGTCTGGTGGCTGGAATCCGACATCATGATGGGTTCGCTCTCGAAATCCGGGGAAACTTGTTGCATCATTCCATCGAGAGAGCTTTCAACGCTAGGGACATCATGAGTGGCCGAGTTCCCGACATGAAGAAGCCAGAGGACATCCCTTATTGCTTCTGGTACCCTGATGTTCCCGGTCAAGATATTCTACGGCAGCTCTTGAAGGACCATCCTACAGTTTTGATGCGTTACCAGGTCGGGCGTGCTTGTGCGGTTGGAGGCTATGTTGAGCTCTATAAGGAGCTCGATATTCTCCCTGATGTATCCATCGCAGAAGAGGCTCGAGATAACTTAGCTGTCTCGAAGGATATCTACGAAATGGTGATGAATGCTCCCCTCCTCTACCGCGTCATGGACGATTACAATCTCTGTTTGTTCGACAAGCCCCAAGTCGGAGCCTGTCTCAATGGGGACACCTGTGTGCGGTCTACACTGGATAAGAGACAGCCACTTCATTACGAAATCTTCCCTCCGCCGTTTGACATCACCGAGGACTGGTGCCTTGGGGCTGACGGAAAGCGCTTGGAAGAGAGAGCTATCCCAAGCGACACTCTGGGCCTCCTCTATTCCCCGTTGCCATGGCATTTACCCACGGTTGATAAGGACATACTCATTCTCATGGCTGCTTTTGAGGGAAATGTTGACCGTTATGTCCGGCTACGCAGACCTCGCACCATCAATGGCGAGATGCAGTGCGTAGTGCGTGGTATCTACCACAACACCTTCTTCGCCAGGTGGTGTTATGAACAGCCAGACCTAGCTGTGCTCCGAAAGTTTGTCCATGGGCGATTCATTATGAATGACGACCTCACCTGGTTCAATCAAAACCAGACAATCTCACAAGACGACCTGCCACGCATCATCTGGTACCCGCAGCAGGCAGATCCAACGACCTATGTGGAGCTGTTCCGACTCATGCCTGAACTAAAGCAGCTTGTAGCTCAAGCGTTGGTTGTTTGCAACCAACCAGACGACTTCTTGCGTCTTGAGCCAGAGCTCACGCCAGAGATCTATGAAGAGATAACAAACGAGATTCGCTCACCGTTATTCCGTGAGTTCATTGATCAGCGAGCGTCGTATGAAGAAGAGGAGAAGCTGGCAGACTGGACTGAGCTTTTGCATGATTGCCATGATGTAGCTCCTTACGATCACCTGATTTCCAAGGAGATGAAGCCTCGTTTTACACATGCTCTCGAAGAGCTTACCCTCGACGATGTAGGCTTCGAGAACAGAGAGGTTTACCCGCCGAAAGTAAATGACGCAAGGGACTTGATGCGGTACATGTCCGCGTTTCCCAGCAAACCAAGGGACCATTATCAAGAGAAGCTGGACAGGTTATATGAAGGGCTATAGTGAGAGAGATAGGTCTATGGTGGGCGGTGTACTACACTTGAAGATATGTATCCTGGGGAAGAACTTTGCTTAATTGCCACGGGGGCATCAGATGCTTCATTTTCATAGTGACACTTGGTGACATAGTCTTGAAGATGTCCTCTTTCTATCTAGCATCTATCCTTCATCTTGAGATTCCCTAGCACCATGCCGAGTAGTGCATACTGTCAATTTCTGAACCGTGACATAATAATTCTTTGGAACTCCTCTCGCCCTGGACTCTGCAATGCTTGACGGACACGAGCGATCGCATGGTGAGCCGATACGCCCCAAGATCTTTGCACGGGTGGAAGTACAACAAATAGAACTAAACAGAGTCTTATGTTCTTGGTGATGTTCATCATGGAGGCTTATTGCGCTGGCATTGTTGGTGGATAGCTATTCCAGTCGGACGATTTGCCATACTGCCATCGCGGATGGGCAATCGTGGCAGCATTGATATCTATTGCCTTTTCACTTGTTGTTTCTCTGCTCACTTTTTACCGGCAATCAGACAGGGCTTTGGCGAGCGGCGGCAATGCGCTCGACCAATCTGCTGGTGAATATGACTATGAGAATGGGCTGCAACGATGAAGCTGGTCAGTCGCTTTGGCTGTGACATTATAGCCATCACGAAGACCTTGCTGGGAAATCTCCTTTGTCAGCAGCCTAGATTTTATCCTTATTATATGATTTATGAGCTATTTTATCAGCCTTTAATGGATTGCCTGTGTTAGACACCAGTGTTAGACACCAATGTTGCAGATGTTCAGTTCCTTCCTATGGCGTGCGTGAACACCAAGGTACTTCTTGCTCCTTTGTCTTCATTCACCCGTATTCAGGAAAGAACTGTCCTGGCTTTTGGTACCTGATGAGGCCGTATTCTTGCGAGGGATATCTTTCAGCATTTCTTCTTCTTCTTCATCATCATCACTTCAGAATACACATACAGAATTAACGTCTTCGCAACGCTTCCATGGCACCTTTGAACGAACCCAGATATCCTCGTGCTATGAGACCCCAGGACTTCTTGGAATGCCCGTTTCACAAAAATAATAGCATCCAGTTCTACTTATGTGTCGACCAACCTTTGAAAGGGATCTCGTGTCTGTGGGATCATCTCAGATCGAAGCACCTGGCCTACACCAACTCTACCCCTTGGACTTGCCCGAATTGCCGTGAGGAAATCGGCGATCACAAAGAGAATAGCCACCATGATCAGTCAAAATGCCTCACAGCTAGCCCCGGACAGTCAGGCATCCTGTTCGATTCAGAGCTCATCCGATACATGAGTCTCACCGCAGGTCTAACACCCGAGGAAGCCTGGTATAAGCTGTAGGGCTTCTTATATCCACATATGGAACGGCCAAGGACACACTATTTGGAAATCGCGGTTCCTTATCTTGCTGCAAAGACTCGAACGGCAAAGCTAGATACCGGCTATCAAACTCTTATACTTTCCCTAATATACGCGACTCACGGTAGTGATGTGGACGAAACTCAGCCATGGCCAACAATACCGCCACGCAATTTACAGTCCCGAGACCAGCAACAACACTCGAATCCACAGCAAGCACTACCTCAGGACGTCAACCTAAAGTTTCCTCAAAATGAAAATCGAGCTCAACAGCAGCACAAGAATCCCCAGCAGGCATCATCACAGGCTCCCCGTCTACGGTTCCCCGAAGACCAAACTCGGGCTCCCTGTAAACGCTCCACGTGTATTCATAAATCTCGAAGGAAAAGCCCTGGGGCTTTTAGTCGAGCTCAGTTGTCCACCATGAGACTTCAGAACGCGCTACGGCTGGCAGAGGGTCTACGGTCCTCATTCAACGAAGCTGGAGCTCATCGGCAACAACACGCGAGTCCCCAGCAAGAAATACCGTGGTGGTCATCTATGCAGCCTACCCAGAGCAATAGGTAATGAAAACCGCTCAATCGAGTTATTTCAGCGTTTGCTCACCTGCATAGACAAATCCAGGATCTGCAACAGCATCAACAATCTCATGCCGAGCCAGCCCCGAATAATTATACTCGAACCTCATCTCATCAACAGCCGCTATATAGTTCGAGCCAACAACCGCTCCCTGACTGGTCTCCGCCTGAAATGGCGCCTACGGAGCAACTTGGCATGCAGGAAAGCTCGGTAACACCGCATAGCCCCGCGTGCTACCCAGCCTCAATTAAAGGAGCATCCGACGAGGAGTGAGGTCGGCATTTCAACCGACACACATCAACTTGATGTAACCTCAGCGGAGAATTCTAGCACAACAGCAACTTCAATAGGAAAGCAGAGCCTCGGTATTACTCAGCCTCAACATGAAGCACAGTTGACGACGGGCTTGTTGGACTTTCACAGTGTGCACCCCTCACTGGGATCCCATTCGATACGGACTACCATCCAGCGTCTCATGCTGAGAATAACAATGAGCCATCCCTTGACATGGTTAATTAAAGAAGAGATAACGGTTATGATCCTACGTGTTGGATGAAGGGCTCTTCGCTTAGCCTTGGGTCAACAGTAGTAAGTACGTGTAATAGAATTAGAACTCGGTGGCTTCTTCATATACTATCAGCTACCAGAATTATGAGAATACGAAACAGTGTCCTCATATGAAATTACCTGGTTGCATACTATCTATGGGCATGAAACGAAATATGAGACCATGCTAAAGTATTGTACAATTTAAATAAGGCGATAACATGATCCATTTATTATGAAGCAAAATCTCCAGCAACAGTATGGACTGTGCTGTCTGGCTGGTCATTCGTCATACGATGACACCAAACAGTAACCCCGACGCCATAAAGACATCACTTTGTAGAAACGGTGTTAAGCTCGTTGAAAGAAAGCTCAGACTGCTTGTCATGATCGAGCAGAACAGCAGGATCAAAGATACAAAAGATCAGAATAGCAACTGCGATGCAAACACCATCAAGACCAATAAAGTAGCCTTCAGTCTTCATCAACTTTCCATCCCAGCCTTCAAGGAGTTCGACCGTTCTGTAGATGCATCGAATGTAGACAAACACGACGGATATGATGGTGGCGTAGATGACGAAGCGTTGACCCTTGGCGAGCTCAAGACCTCGTGTCCTCAAGACAAAGATGGCAAAGAGAATGCAAAAACCAGTCATGCTGACGAGTTGGAAGATGATACCAGCGACCATAAGGTTGGCGCCCGGCTTGGTGTCTTTGCCTTTGTTAGCTGCCCCCGCCGCAAGACCGCCACCGCCGGCCTGGATCAGAAGAGCCAGAACGTCAACGACGAGGAAGATCCAGAGGTAAAGCTTGGGCCTGATGACAGAGTATTGGGGCCCGACCGCTCTGATGAGGTAGCCCAGCGTGACGTAGATGGCGGCTGCGACAAAGATGGGAGCGACAACGAGGGTTGTGATCTGAAGGAGGAAAGCAATCTTGTTGTATGCGCATTTCGACGACCACGTCCGGCCAATCCAGCCGATTAGTTCGATATACGAAGAAATGGCTAGTAGGTACGAAGTGGCTTTGCGCTTCTGGAACGATCGAACGATGTGATAAATCCCCGTAGCGGCAAAGATAAGACAAAAGACGATTCCAGCTGCCAGGCTGGGAACATAGCCATAGGCATTCTGAAGGCCTGGAATGATGTCCTTACAACCGTTCAGAAGGTCGCCTCGAGCGTATGAGCCATCTGCTATCGACATGATTGCTTGAATGGAGAGTGAAGAATGCGGGAAAGCTAAAGGTCTGAAGAGCGAAAAACGTCGAGCGAAAACCCAAACCCCATAATGAAGAGTGCGGAGACGGATCTGCAACATTCCTCAGGACCAACAAGTCCCTCAGAGCTTCTGCTGTGTTCCGAGTCATTTGCTGGCCCAACAGCGAGTCGTGTTTTGCCCGCTTAGATACAAGCATGGGGCCTGTTCTCGGGCTGGCAGGGATAGGGTGCGACGTTAAATCTTATGGTGTGGGAATAGGTATGGAGACGACATCCTTGCTTCGACTACGTAAAAAGTGGCCCAGATTAGCTTTCTGACATGTCTCTATCATGCTGCCCCCTTTGTTGGTCCCGACAAATGTTGGCTTGAGACATGTCTCGTTGTGCGGGCTTAGCCGTGCCTTTGCAAGATGTTTCGGACGTGGATGCAGGATGCCAAAATAAACTCATCAAATAATATCCTCAGCTTATGCTAATTCACCCAAGTCTTTCTGTCACTTTGAATGGAGATCCCAAGTTCTGCCTCCCCTGGGCCGTGCAGGTGAATACGATAATTATACTTTGCTATGTGATCTATGCTCACCAGCCCTGAACTTCCTCCACAGAGACCTTGAGCCCCTTACTTGGCTTCGCCACAATTCCATCCGTGATGTCCCGTACCTCGTAGTCCTTGTCTATGTCAAACTTGTATCTCCCAACCAACGCGCATGTAAGAGCCATGAGTTCAGCCAGTGAGAACTTCTGACCGATGCAGCCTCGAGGACCGTGTAGAAAAGTCAGGAATGCGTAGTTGTTCTTTGAGCCACCCGAGTTGGCTTGCCCAGGTGCCATCCATCGCTCAGGGTTGAAGTCGTCTGCATCAGGGCCCCAGAGTTCGTGGGCTCTGTTGATGGCCCATGGACAGAGGATGATCATCGTGCCTTTGGGGACGAATGTACCCAGAATTTGAGTGTCTTTGAGAGCATCGCGGACGGTGAAGGGGATTGGTGCGTAGAATCTCAGTGATTCTTGGCAGACTGCATGAAGATAAGAGAGGCCATCGAGCTTCTTGGCGTCAACATCGTCACTGAGACCATCCACGTTCTGTCGAATCTCCTCTCGAAGGCGGTCCTGAATATCATGGTTCTTTGCCAAAAGGAAGATTGTCCAGGTGAGCGCTGCAGCACTGGTCTCGTGTCCAGCAGCCAGAAAGGTCATCATAGTATCAACGAGTCCCTCGTCAGTGAAATGTCCAGACTCAAGTGCCGTTGAAATGATGTCGGGAGAAAGTTTCTCTTTAGCAGCCATCTGTACCTTTTTCGCGTTGATGAGTCGCTGCGATGTCTCTCTCGCAGCTTTCGAGGCTGCCAAAACACCCATGTTTCGTTGAAATGGGAGGTAATCCGTGATAATGGAGGGAAGCACCAGTTGAAGAATTGTCAAGAGCTTGGCACCACGGCTCTGCTTGACCATTGATCCATACATCTTCATGGTGTCTTCGATGCTGGGATCGGCCAGAGACTTGAACTCGTGGCCCATCCCAGCAGAACCGATAATGTCCATAGAGGCTCGGCTCGCCCAGTCGACGATGTCAATCTCTGAGGTTGACTCTTCTTTGAGCTCCTGTTCGATTCCATGAACTAGTTCTTGCGCTTTGATCCAGAATAGGGGATACAGTTCCTTGATGTGACGGAAGCTAAATGCCGGCATCAAGTTCTTTCTTTGCATCTAAGACCATTAGTTTTGACTCTGTTAGTGAATGAATGATCAACTTACCTTGTGAACCTCTCCTTCTGATAGCAACAGCCCATATCCCAGAATCTTCCCAACCATTGCGCGGAGGAGATGAGGCTTGACGTAGTCGTAGCTGTTCTGACCAAGGACTTCTTTGAGGCCCTCAGGGCTTGTGACGACGAGCCTTTCTTGGTTGAATAGATGCCTACTTGGTCAGTTTAATCCTTTCATATGTGGATTTCAACTCACTTGTATCTTATCAACCCGTTGTTTTCAATCGTCCTTGACCAATGTCTGAACGGCAATCCGGCGGGCTGACTGACAGACTCTGCCCAATGTCCATTAATGAAGCTCACGCCCTGCCACTGTCAGTCATATTCTCAGCTTTATCTTTCGATCCATACCTTTGGCTGCGGTAGGTGCCTCAAAGGACTACAGAAGCGATGATACAAAAAGACCAAGTAAAACGCCCAGACACTCAAGAACGCCAGCAAATACTTCCCCATGTAAAACGGGGCATGTCGAATGGAATAATTCCTGTCGTGAATTATTTGGGCGTAGACTGCGAAAGAAATCGCACAGAGGGCCCAGGGCCGGTAATAGGACAGGAAAACAGCAATTCGTGCCATGGTGAGGATGATGTGGATGAGGAGGAAATCTCACGGAGCTGCCCTGGCTATTTTATGTGCAGAGCTGTGCGCAGGGGTAAGTAGGGCCCTTGTTTCGTGCATTGATTGGCTTATTCATGGCGGCTTCATAGCGTATCTCCAGTGGGCGCTGCACTAAATCAGGCGGCATAAGATTTAAACGATTGCTGTCAAATTGACATCTTGATATCCAAAAGCATGTTCTATAGCATACTATGTGGACTCTCTCTTCTTAAATCGTAGCTTAACTCCAACAGGCGGCATAACAGCTTCTGTAACCCACTGACTCTCCGGTCGAACTCCATTATGCTCAGCAAGCAGCTCAATATCAAAGCGGGTCAAAACATGGTACAAAATCATCTTCATCTCAAAATCCACCAAGAACCGTCCAGGACAAGCGTGTTTACCGTGTCCAAAAGGAAGATAGGTTGAAGAAGTTGACACAAATGACAGCGTTGGGTTAGAGTCTTTGCCATCAGAACCTGCCCTCATATTGGAGAATCTGAATGGGTAAAACTTCTCAGGGTGCTCGTAGATACCAGGATCGTGATGAACGGGATACGACAGGATTGACATGGTCGAGCCGTTAGGCAGAGTATAGCCATCAGGGGTTTTGAGGCCACCTGGCGCAACAACCTTCCGAATCATAGCTCTGTTTCCAAAGCCGTGTGTTCGCATCGATTCTCTCAGAATGCTATCTGTTTGAATCATTTTAGAAACTGATGCTTTGTCAAAGACACCGCCGCTCTCTGCAAGCACATCAGCCATCTCCTGTCGGATGACTGCAATGGTGTTGAACTCAGCATCTGACGCCGCGATGTTGATCAAAATGTTACTGATCGCGACCGCGGTCTGATGGAACGAGGCAAGGTTTGCAAGACACAGTCGATCAGAAATCTGAGACGGTGATACTTGATTACCATGCTTGCTGATGGCATACCTCATCATCATCTGTAGGTTGTCGGTTGGTTCTTCACCCTTCTCATAGAGTCCAGGATTCAAAAGCCGTTTCGTTCTCTCCTCATAAAGAGGCTGAATATGCTTTTGAATCTTCCACCGTCTGTACCGCGTTGGTAAAGTGACAAGGAACCCAATCAGCGGCTTGAGAAGGGATGGAGTGTAGATCAACAGTCCAGAATTCAAAATGAACAGGTCCGCAAAGGCTAGTGAATCTTTGAGATACTCCTTATCGCGGCCTTCAAAATTAGCTAACATCGAACAAAGGGACTGGGGACTCACAGAGAGGAAGGCCAACAGTGAACCGACTCGAAACTTGAGCCACGATCCATTTCATCGCCTCATAAACATCAACCTCATCGCCAGTCCCAGGTTTAATATACTCAGGAATGGCATACTGAAGCTCATCATCAACCGCTGCAGCTAGTATCTCAAGAAAACGACCCATCTCCTTCTTGATGACTATACTCTGCCACGGATCTTGGATATAACTGGCGTGTCCAGAATTCCAGTCTCCCTTGTCAATTTCGCGAAACCCTTCAATTGGGCTGAGCACAGCGTCAGGCTGTGAAGCGGCCCATTGCGTATGGTGATGTGCTAGATGGATTTCATCTTTGAAGCCCATGCTAGGCAAGACGCAGGTTTTGCCATGTTTGGTGAACTTGGTTTATTAGCTTGGCTCGTCACGTTTGAAGAGAACATACCGTTTGATAAGCCTCGAGAAAAAGCTGTCGGCAGTCGGTAAGATAAGCCCACTGTAATTTGAAAGGCAGATATGAATCACGCTTGAGTCTCGGAAGACTCGAGGGTAGCCTTGGAGAGGTTTTGTGTTGAACCAGATAAACAGCCGCCAAAAAGACGGCGACAAACAGATAAACCGCCATCACGACTGATGCAGAGAATGTCTTCACGAAAATGACAGATTCAAAGAGAAAGCTCCCTTCCCTGAGATGAGTACGTACCTCAATCAGCCCTGCCTTAACCGAAACACCACTAGGTATCCGTAGTTTAGTTTAAATTTAGTCACTGTTAGCTTCACCCTAAAAACAAACGGCCACGCCATAACCGCATCCCCTGCTCCGCAACGGGGCGTCTAGTTATGCCTCTAGTGCCCTGCTCCATAGTAAGCTTCCTTCAGACGCTGTGACGTTTACGGCCAGCGAAAACATCTATAGATACTCTTCCAATCTCACGCTCTGCAAGGAGCAATCGGCCCACCATCACAATGTCAGCAAATTCGGACGTAAAGATCATAGTCGTACGTTATTCTTTGCCTTGTTTGTCAATTACTAACGTCTCAGGCCGGTCTTCCGCGCACGTCTACTACAAGTCTCAAGAAAGGTCTTGAGATTCTGGGTGTAACTCCTTGCTTTCACCTTGGAGATCCTCCAGCGCCTATTTCTCGCGTCAAGGAAAGCGCAAGAGTACTTGCTATCCAGGACCGCAATGAGAGGCTCAAGGCGTTGAAGAAGCTGTACGATGGATTTGAAGCCGTCTTTGAACCGCCTGCTAGCGCTCTCGTTGATGACATGCTGACAATCTACCCCAACGCAAAGGTACGAAGCACTCGCTCCCAATTGAAGCTTACTCACATTTCAAGGTCATCCTCTCCGTCCGCAAAAACCCGCAGGTCTGGCTCGCGTCTTACTACGGCCTGGGTATCGATCTCCGCTCAAAGTGGTACCGCATGTTGGGCTACTGGATCCCCGGTGTGATTCACTCCAGCGACCTGATCGTCGCCTGGTCAAAGTACTACTCTGAGAAATTCAACCTGAAGCAAGTTCCTTCGGAGGAATTGTACCACAAGCATAACCAATGGGTTCACGAAATCGTGCCTGCCGACCAACTGCTCGAGTACCAACCGAGCATGGGATGGGAACCCCTGGCGCGATTTTTGGACAAGCCTGTTCCGCAGGGCGAGCCGTTTCCGCGAGTCAACGAAGCTGCTTTTCTTAGAAATGTTAAGCGAGTCGCCATGGGGCTTGGAACGTTGGCCTGGCTGTGTTTGTTTGTTGGTCTGTATTACGCCGGATCCTTGGCGTGGTCAAAGTTGGCGTCTGAAACTTGAGTTGAGTTGGTTGAATAGAGAAAAAGAAACTGCGCCACGTACATGCTTCTCATTGCCGGCCGCTGTCTAAGTGAAAATTCGATTGGTCCCTTATACGCACCCCTTACCGTATAATCTCACGTCAGATGGAGCCGCTAATCGCGATTGCAGGGGTTGTACCAGCATGTTGGCGATCATGCTGGTACCGGAACCACTGTGAGAAATCTCCATCTGAGATGAAACAGTGTTTCTCCGTGCGGGATCCCGTGTGGTGAAGCCTGAATGGGCACTTGTTTTAGGATCATCGCTGACCAACTTCACAGGGTTGATTGAGTTTTACACACGCGCGGCACGGAATGGTAATGTTACTCTGCGGGCCGGTTTCGAAGCTTTGACTTGACTGTGTCGTAAATATCTCCACGTACGTTCATGCTGATTGATGTTGTAACTCTCTTACCTCACTCATCAACATGACCGCTCTCGTTGCATTCTACCTTGCATTGGCGTCCCAGGGCCTTACTGCCTGGGCTCTTGGTTTCACAGCCCCCGCAAACCTTGTTCGACCTGCTATTGCAGCGGTCGTCGCTTCGCTTACCTGGTTCTTCAACCAGGCGATCCTCGATGCATTGCCCAGTCGTCTACATGTGGCATTGCTGTCTACAGGAATGTGGATTCAATGCCTGAAGACGTTTGACGATCTCTGCCTGAGCAGATTATCCTTCGAGGGTACATCGCCGTCACTGACCAAACGCTTGTCCTTTGGGGTCAGCAATCTTTGGAACATGCGTGGTGTTGGTACGAGCAAGCAGATATTCCAAATCCCTCCCTGGTCTAGCGAGACACCGTCTCTCGTACCGTCCCGCAGCCGAGAACTTAGAAGACATGCAAGGAATGCCATCGTCAGCTATCTCATCCTCGATGTCTTTGCAGCCCAACCAGCCCCAGATTCCAACATGATATCTCCTCAGAACGAACACTTGCTAACACGCATCGGCCAAATTACCCCTGAAGAGGCAGCCTTTCGCTTCTTTGCCACTTTTGGCTTCTGGCTCAACACCTTCTGCGTCATTCATCTTATTAACAGTACTTTTTCGCTCCTGTACCTCAGCCTGAACGTGTACCCCGTCGAAATGCTACCCCCAATTTGGGAACACCTCTCCGAGGCTTACAGCGTTAGGCGCTTCTGGGGTAGTTTCTGGCATCAGACGCTACGACGTCATCTCACCTCCCTTTCAGACCTCCTTGTCCATGGGATTCTTCACATGCCAAAGGGTCTTGTCTCTCGTTACTGCAAGCTTCTCGTATCCTTCTTTATTTCTGGAGCTTTGCATTTCCCCGCTGATAGAGCCCTTGGGATATCCGCAAGGGAGACTAACGTTATCACATACTTTATTACTACAGCTCTGGTGATTATGTTTGAGGATGCAGTTCAGCATACCTTTCGCGGCGTACGAGGAACTTGGTCAAGACGGTTTGGGTACTTTTGGGTCATGTGCTACATGTACTTGATGACTCCATCGTGGGCCTATCCCGCTACAAGAGTTGTAAAACCTGGAGACCAATTGGTCTCCTTCTCTGTCATTAAGCAATTCATGCAGTAGTTTAGACATCACATCCGAATTGTTAGTCATTGTACTTTGAGAAAGAGAATTGAGTAATTTCATCATCGAAAAGCGACCTAACAATCGACTCATGGTATCCTAAACACGCCGTAATCTGACAAGTAAATCTCGATCAACCCTTGCAACACCCCTCGCTTCATTTCCAACTTCAGGCCCTCTATCTGAGGTCTTCCCATCACGATCCACAAACTGCAACGGCTCAATCTCAAAGTGTGCAAAGAATAACACAACCGCTGACAGAATCTCCTGCTTAGCGTAATTTCGCCCTGGGCACATTGCTGCGCCGCCTCCATAGGGGAAATAATTGCCTGCTGAGATTCCAGAGTTGCCTTTCTTGATGAACCGCTCCGCCCAGAATTCTTCTGGGGGGTATGCGGATGATGACCATACTTCTGGGGCGTTGTGTGCAAGGTATGATGGTGCGAGGACGAGATTGCCTTCTTTGAGTGTGTAGCCGTCTAGTTCGATCGAGTTTCGTAGTTTGCGGACTACAAAGACGGATGATCTTAAACGAAGGCACTCAAGGTATACTGAGTTGAGTAATGGCAGCTTCTTGAGTGCCGCAATGTCGATTTTCTTGGTGTCTTTGTCAAAGACAGTAGCAACTTCTTCTTGGATCCGTTTGAAAATCTCTGGTCGACGAAGAATCTCAATGATGATCCAAGATGTCATCGGAATAGCATTCGAGTTGATACTCCAGATGAGGCCCATTTGAAAAGAGGCTCTTCCATCAAGGCCAATGCCATATTTCTCCATGGCAACTTCTCTTTCACGAACAAGCTTGGATCCAAAGTTTGGTTCCCAATCAGGGTTTTGTTCGTGACAAGCTCTCCAGTCAATGTTTTGCCATCCTTGATCGAGATAGCCTTTTACGGTCTCCAAGCACTTGTCTCTAGCGTTAGAACCTTTTCGACAAAGAAACTTGGGAATGCCGTACAGTAGAGGCATGAAATCTTCATCGTAATCCCAAAACACATCTGCGAAATTGGGATCAATGTCAAAAACCTTTCGGCCGGCGAGAGCAATGGTAGAAGCTCGAAACATATGATGCTTCATAAACTCGTCAATGCCAATCTCAATCAGCCCGTGAGTGGCAACACTACCGAGCTCATCAATCATGGTATCAATGAACAACTCTGTAAGTGCAGATACAGCATTGGCGCCAATGAGGTGGGACTCGTAGATCTCATGGAACTTTCTCCATATACGATCTTCCTCACGAGTCTCGGTCAACGGCAATCGTGACGATCCCGAAATATCCTTTGCTACCAACGCAGCATCTTTGGCAGGAAGACGTTTGACTTTTTGAGCTACTCGGAGAGCAAACTCTTCGAATGTGAGTTCCTTTGAACATCGAAAGACTTGTTGGACGTTTCTTGTGCCGTGGATGAGATACGCGTGGACATTGCCCAGACGCATGCGAATGGGTTCACCACTGTCGACCTTTTGGCTGAGAAATGTTAGCTGAGAAGTGAAAAAGGGGCGAGTAAGCATACACAATAGAATTGAAGAATCCATGGGGATTTCGTATCAGACTGAGTGCTGAACCAACCCCTGGCAGCACATATGGAAGTGTCGATGGCTCTCTTCCCTTGTATCGACGATCACAAAACCGCTGTATCGAATACCGAATCGTAGTAATACAATGCGTCGAGAGCAATAGCAATACCGCCACCAGGGCAAAAGTACTCGCCGAAGCGTTGACGAAAGGAGTGTTCATCATATCGAAGTCGAACATATCCTTCAAAACTCTCGATGGCATTCTCAGAGAAGGCATTCTCGACGTGATAAAAAGAAATTGACACTTGTGGATATCCGCTGTCAAACACCTGCCCGGATATTATCTACATCATGCAAGGAATGGTTATAAACGCCATAATTAGAGCTACTGTCTAGGCTACCGACCAACAGGTTCGTAATTCCTAGGATATGGGACTTTACGAATTCATGACAGTCAGCTTGGGATATGTTATCCACACGCCAACCATTACCTGAGGCAGGGTACCATCGGTGAAACAACTAGTGAGTCTTTCCGGGGGACTTTTTGCTTTGCTCATCCTTTGGGACGCTTTTGATAGTGGTCTACGCTTTGAATGGATGGGCTAGTGTGGATTCATTGAGGCAAGTCGGTTAGATAGAGATCTACGCGATCTTTGTTTATCTCATACCCCCACGATGTCTTGAGTGGTTAACATCCCGTGCAGGGCGTGCAGCTTGACGATTGTCTAAGAACTAGGGAATCACTCTGACAGAAAACGGATTCAGCGGCATTTAGTCCTCGGAAATGCTGGCTGCAAGCTTCGTGCAAGGGATGAAAGTGATTTAGATCTCACCTCATTCCTCCACTGGCAACAGGGCTATGCTACAAAGGTAGAAACCAAAGACAACTTTCTCACGTAGTGGGTCAGTCTATTAGATTATTCTGAATCTGTTTGTGATAAAATCATGATTTGCCTGACACGTAGCAGAATGATAGCGGGCCAACACCAGGGATCATCGTGGCTTTCGGATCCCGTTTTAGACCCGGGAAATTGCGGGGACAAAAAGTCAGTGCACCCTGTCTAAATGAAAGGATTCATTCTGGAACATGTAGCATTGATGTAACCTCCACTCGAGCCCTGTAGCCCTACATACGACCTAACAACTCCCGCTAACGAATGTGTCAGATCCGCTAGACTAGACTCTGCGCACACACCGCAGCTTGATCTTCTCGGGGTGCTTCACCTTGAGCAGGAAATTGAAACTAGACTGCTTCGCCTCTTCCATGAGGGCCCTTGACGCCGCCTCCTTGAGGTCATCTTCTGCATCAGGCTCCACAGTGTATTCCTTGAGGAGACACGCCATGACGGCCACGAATTCCACTTGAGAGAATTTCTTGCCAGGGCATACTCGCGGTCCTGCTGCCCAGGGTAGGAAAGCACCTGTGGGCATGGGAGCGAGCTTTTCGCCTGTTTCGTCGGCGGTGATCCAGCGGCTGGGGAGCCACTGGAGCGCGTTGTCGCCCCAGGAGGCAGTGGATGTGTGTAGACCAGCCAGATTGACGCCGACGAATGTGTTTTTGGGGATTGTGTATGATGTGCCATTGACTTTAAGAGTTTGGTCTACAAGTGTTGTTTTGGGGACTGCCCTTGCTGCGCCGAATAATCGGAGTGTTTCGTGCTGCTGATGTTAGTGGTGATCAATTGGCCTGTTTGATGCCTTACCATGATGGCGAGAACGCGCTTCAATTGAGGATAATATGTTTCGTAGTCAAGATCCTTCAAATCGACTCCAGCTGTGACTTGGTCGACCTCTTCTGCAGCCCATTTCTGCCATTCGGGGTTCGCTGCGAGGAGGATTGTCGCATAGGCAAGAGTGTTTGAAGTCGTTTCGTGACCGGCGAGATTGTAGCTGAACAAATTGCCATAAATCTCAGAGTCTGTCAAGACACGAGTCCCTTTGCCCTCTTTGTTCTGGTTCTCAGATGCTCGCACAAGAATACTCATGAGGTTATCCTGTTCTTCAGCACCGGCGTCCATGGCCTCGCGCTCCTCGGCGACCATCTCAGCCATGTACTGTCGAAAGTTGACGACTGCGTCTTGAACCTGCTTGAACTTGGAGGGTAACATCCACGTGGGAAGGTTGAGCGTCGCCGTAAAGACAGCAGTGAATAGATTGCCGAGGATAAGACTGAGAGAATCGCGATATGTGAGGCTGTGGTTCTCTAGTGTACTCTCCAAACCGCTGCCAAACGTGTAGCTTCTGCCGAACCCGGCGGCAGTGAGGACATGGAGAGCGAGAACCATGGTATCGCTCTGAGGATTCACGACGCCTTTCGGGTTTGACACCCACATCTTGAGCATTTCAGTAGCTTGCCTCTTGGACTCATCCCACACAAGAGCGCTATTCCTCTCATTGAAAGGCGGCGTTGTGATCCGTCGATGTCGCACCCAATCGTCTCCTTCGGTCGTCACGACATTGCGGCCAAAGATCTCAAGTGGTTTGTAGAGCGCCACTGCTTTGACAAAGTCTCTACGTCGGCGACAGAGGTCATCTGAAGCCTTTGCATTACCAGTGAAGACGCGGATCTGCTTCGGGCTGACGATGATGAACGTGTCGCCAATTCGGTCTTGAAGGTCATGGATCTGCTCATAATTCCAGTCTCGGCTGTTGTATTCGACAAAGTTTCCAAGTCCTAAGGGCAGAATCTTTCTTAGGAGAGGCTCCAAGAAGCTGCTGCAAAGCAAATATGGGACGTTCTAAAGGCATTAGCTGAGTACACTTGAGAGAGAAGCTAAGCTTACGGATGGATCAATCGGAGTGATGAGAACGGGAAGGCCGATAGCTTTGGCTTTCTTGTAGTTGTAAAGTAGCTGCAGTGTACTCAGGCCAATGTATGCCAGTAAGAGTCCGCCGATGGCGTAAAGAGGTGATATCATGATGCCTGAACTGAGTCGCGATGATATTGAGATGAAGGTTGAGTTCAGGACGAGAAGTGTTAAGTACACGGTTTACAGTGGGCTAGCACTAATTTTAGAGCCGAAAAGCCACTGAAAGCACTGATTGTCGCTTGTTTCAGCACAAATGCACCTAAAAGTTGCGTTGCAATACACCTGCGGACCACGCGCGCGAGATTGTGCCAGGTATGATATAAATGACTTCAGGGCTCTTTTAAGTGATAACATTTCTCGTTGATGCACTTCCCGATCTCTTACAGCTAGACATTACGAGCAATTCAAGCGTTTCGCGCTGGCGGTGCTCATCTTGGAGATCTTGTCCCTGCTATAAGGAGATGCTTAACAATATGGGGAGGATTCTAGGAGCCCGTCTCATTTCTGTGCAAACTTTTCTACTCTAATATTGCCAACAGCTCATAGCCTTGGCCATCGGCTTGAAAGCACTGAGCCTGATCAGTTCCGTCTCCGAGCACTGCTGTAGAATGACTGGAAACCACCGAACCGGCCCAGACCAAGCAAGAAAAGAAATAACCCAAAAGTAGCCAGCAAGCCTCGCCATAATTCTAGTAAACTTGTACTTCCAGAGTGGAAGAAACAAGTCGCCAAACACATCCTCCAGCATCAACCCGATCAATTGGGTACAGAAGAACTGGATTGCTCCGCTGTCCTTTGCAGAAACTGCACTGCCCATGTCGCTTGGGACGTGGACCAGGCCAGATAATGCAAAAGCCAGAAGGATCTTTAAATACCGTGAGGGAAGCGAATAAGACTTCATGCGAAAGATGTTCTTGACAATCCATGTCGCGGTGCCGCGAAGATTATTCTGCAGGCCTTGGTGCCAAAACGTGCTGGAAAATTAGCGGTCGTCCACTAAGATACACTGAAAAACTTACGACCAGAATTGTCGGAGACAGTAAGACTCTGTCAATTCACCAAAGATCGGTCTCCAATCTTTGACAGCTTTGGGATTCATGGTTACCGATGCTGCAGAGGCGAGAGAGTAACCGCCTTGTATGAAGCAGAAGATTGATACAACTGTTGTGACGGTCGCGATGCACCGAACTTGCAGCTCTGCCAGTGTAACTTGGCTAACACGGCGAAATATGGGCACGTAGCTTGGAGCCATGTACTGCTGATCGAGACTCAGTTGTGTCGTGATGCACAGCTTGTGAACAAAGTAGCAGAGAAGGACTTTGAGAAGATTGATGCAGACAAACGGTGTCGCAGCAGGCACATATGTTGGATCTCTGGAGTCAAAATGGTGAATATTTCTGATCTCCCAAGGCGTGCCCAATCCTCTCATCGAAGATGCAACTTCTTGTCCAAAGACATATCGCTTGCGAATTTCTGCTATCCTCGATTGAGGTTCTTGGTCTTTCTTCTCGTGATCCTCAGCGTACGCAATTTTACGCACAATCATGCGCTCAAAGTACGTCAACGAGACTTGCGGAAATGCAGAGATGATGGCTCTAGAGACCCATCCTGGCGGTTCGACAAAGTCTTCAAACGTAGCGAGCGCAACAAACGTTGAGATGAGAAAGATAATCAACCCAATCGGTCGAAGAATTGATGTGCGGGACGTGAAGCCCGCGATGTAAATGAAGAAGAATTGCTGTGCTGTCGATATGACAAGCGGGTGAAGGTAGAGTCGACAAGCCATTGTTACCGACAGAACTGAGGGCATACTGAACCCCAAAGACAACAGGACCTACAGAAGGGCTGTTGGGTCTGTTAGATGACCGTTGGTTCTGCAGGATGACTGTTGGCTCAGAGGTTAGTATAGCTGATACTCGTACGAGTATTGCTGAGCTGTCACTGGGGCTGGTGAAACGCCTCTACAGGCTTCATCGCTGTGAGCCATTTCATGACGATCAACACCAGGCATCCCAGCCCAACTAACACTGAACCGGAAACGGTTTCGACAAGGCCCAGGTCTATTTTCTGAGATAAGCCGCAAGTGCCAGAGTAACCCACCAAACTCCTTGGCGCGATTCTTTATATCGGACAATTGCAAAAACACCCGTGAAAATCTAAACGGCTGAAGCTAGGGAGGGTCCCGATCCTTTGATGTAACAGTAATCCCTACCAACCCTTGTCTTGTCTAGATAGTCGATGCATCCCTGCTCGCTGTAAGCACACCTCCATAAACTCTGTTGGTTGCTCTAACTTGACGAGTTTGCGGTGCCGACTTCCGCTACGACGGAGGCTTAGCTGTCATTTTTATGCCCCTTGATCTTCGGAATGTCGCTGGTGGAGGTCAGAGAATTGTCAAGAGCTTGGATGGGGGCATAATGATCTCCACCTGCGTATGAAACGGACGTGCAGCTGGAGACGACAGCGCTTACTCTCTCATGCTTGATTAGTTGAACGTAATTAGAAACAGAACTGGATACATACACTGTGACTGAACGTGGAGCTGGTATTGCTTTCTCTGTCTTTTTCTGCCGAGAGAGATATCAGTATCTGGGCGATCCCCACGTAAAGCAGAGTAACACTTCGCTCAAGCAAATCTGCGCTCTCATGCATAGGGTAGACCAAAGTACCTTACTCGTCGATTGCAATGGCTCTGAACAATGTCACCATTGGAGTGGTCTGCTGCGTAGTGGTAGCCATCGTCGCCTTGGCCACCAGAAAGCAGCCTGATGCTAGAGAGCCACCATACGTCAAAGAGACTGTCCCGTACTTCAGTCACATCTACGGACTTTTGAAGCATGGCTTGCGATATTTTGACCTCGTCAGGTAAGTCTTGTGTTTGTATCACTCTCGCCGACCGTTGCTAAACTCATCAGCTCTCAACAGCCGCACCCAATCTTTACGATTGACATGTCGGGCCAGAAGAACTACATCGTAACATCTCCAGAACTTGTTCAAGCTGTTCAACGCAACACAACCTCCCTATCTTTCAGCCCAGCTATGATTCCGGCCTTTCGTCGAATGATGGGATTTGACGAGGCGGGTATTGAGCTCATCTTTCGCGACGCTCATACTGAGAATGGCATGTATGGTGAGATTCATAGAGTTCAAAAGGCTTCTTTGCTCCCGGGTACAGAGTCTCTTGATGAGCTGTGCACACTCATTCGTGATAAGCTGCTCAACATCGTCAATGAGCATCCTTCAAGCCAGACAATCGATCTTTATGCTTGGGTTCAGGATCTGTTCATGAGAACAAACAACTCTGCTTGTTTTGGCAAGAAGGATCCTTTCACCGTTCATCCATCTCTGAACTCAACATTCTGGTAAGCTTCTCTCGGGCCAAGGCAAGATGATATGTACTGACATCGGCAGGGACTGGGAAGCGAATATCAAGGTGCTTCTCCTCGGGGTTCCCTGGTTTCTGAGCCCCAAGAAACACTCCACGGCCCAGAGAACTCGCAAAGAGCTCGTCGATGCATTCCTGAAGTATCTCAATGACGACGGTCTGGATACTGCTTGCTCTTTCATCAAAGAACTTTCCGGCTTAGGCATCCGGCGGGGGTTGAGTAATGAGAACAATGCTCGTGCCCTCCTTGGCAGCATCCTTGCCATTGTGGGAAACACCATTCCCACGACTTTTTGGTTGTTGATATCGATCTTCTCCAGACCTGATCTCTTGAAGGAGGTCAGATCCGAGCTTGAAGCCACTCTTGGAGATCCTGCATCTGGGATTGTGTCTCTCGACTACACGACCATTCGTGAGAACTGCCCAGTCTTCATGTCAACTTACGATGAAGTCCTCCGAATGACGAGTGGCATCGCGACAGTGCGATATACCAATGAAGACACACTGATCCAGGACCGTTGGCTCCTTAAGAAAGGAGCTCAAGTTCAGATGCCAACGGCATTCATTCACGCTGATCCAACCACTTGGGGCGCTGATGCGGATGTCTTTGACCACACAAGATTTCTGAAGTCTAAAGTCCTCACCAAGGAACAAAAGACTCGAAGAGCTGCCGCGTTCAGGCCTTTTGGTGGCGGCAATACCCTCTGCCCTGGTCGTCACTTTGCGTCCTACGAAGTCCTCACTTTCTCAGGCAGTGTTCTGCTTGGTTTTGATATGGCACCAACAACGAAGGCCTTCAATGTTCCTCAGATGGACAGATCGAAGCTTCCTTTGACGTCTCTTAAGCCGACTGGGGATATCAAGGTAAACATGTTGAGGAGACCTGGTTGGGAAAACGTGCAATTTAGATAGGAAAGGACGATAGGACATCTTCCACCAATGTGAATGAACTGAAGGTTCTGTATGGGAATCGGTCGCTGCTAGCTCTTCATCTTAAATTTATTGGCATGCGTGATTCAGTCTTCATATCTTAAAGATCCCCTACTCCTAACCCCCTGTGGTATGGGCTAATCTCTGTAGAGTGTTGGCTCATCCCAAGGGTCGATATTGCAATTTGCAGCCTCAAGTTTGCAAGAGGGCTGTGATCGTGACTATCTCCAAGTCCTGAGTATCGGATGAATCATACCTATTGCTCCCAATAAATCACCTTGGTAGGCTTTCCAATGTTGAGACTTGCTGGGACCCTGAATCGACTCATTCCATAATTCCTCGAGGCTCAAATTCTTTAGTCGAACATCATCTTCGCTTCCTCCATATACTTTCCTTGTATATACAGATGTCTGTGTGGAGAGTTTTGCTTTAATAGGTCCAGTAACCGGTGGCATGTTATCCAAAAAAAGGGTTTCTTCGAGATTGTCTGCGTCCGGGCAACCACAGTATGTTTCTTTGTTGTCTATGAGCGGCGACTCACGATCAAATGTTCGGGTCAGACAATCAATGATTGTGATAGGAATCTCTTCGGTCGTCTCTAGTTGAATACGTGATCCTGATTTGTTTGGGTCAGGCCGTGATATGCCTACTGTGACCTAAAGATATGATTAGTCTTCTAAGAAAATGGGCTGCTGCGCAATCTAAGGGCTCATATGATAAAGTATAAGGTTGAGAGTCAAAAGGACTTCGGTATAAAGAGCACATATTAACACATATAGGCAATCCTCTTTGCCATGATGGCTAATTTGATGGCGGCCGAGGTTTTCTTGCTATTTTCAGGGCCTTCTTGCAATTTTGAACGACAAACTTACTTGTATGAAGTGGTTTGTTTCCATGGCTGGAGTTGCAGAAGACGGTTCCAAAGGTTCCTGTCCCACCGGCCTTCCAGCTTCTATTTGCTTGCAGGTTGGCAAAATGAGATCATCAGAGATATTAATAGGCTCATTAGGATCTAGGCTTGGCAGATACTTTTCCTCGAACAATGACTTCAGAGGCGTATCACTGTCAGATGAGAAGGTTGATTCTTCCCCATCCGTATTATCATCTTCCGCAGCGTGCGACTCATCAAGTGTGAATCTTTCCAAAAGGATAAGCTTATGTTCGTACACTCTTTGTGTTTCTCGATTTTTTGTCCACCGTTTGCCTCTCTGTACGATGAAGTAAGTCAGGTAGTCAGCTCGAAAATCGTTGTTAACAGGGCCGAGAGTGACTGTGATAGGGAGCTTGCCGCCAATTGGGGAAACTGCATAGGACAAGTTGACACAGAAAGGAATTCCATCGTTCTGTGTTCTAGGAAATTGAGTGATACCGATTTTTTTCGCCATCAGCTGATGCGGAATTTGAACAATGGGTAGCTCCTTTCTTATTGTAAACCAATGGTGGGATTCGGGGAAGTCCATGACAGCGGATACAATCCAAACGATGTCTTCATCGATACACCTCTCGGTATGGGTATGAAGGCAATCAACGGGCAATTCAAATGAGTAGGTGTAAGAGCCAGGTGGAAAGGTAATATGATCTCGTGTAGTGACAACGTCACTCTCAGGCTGTTTCGTATTTTCTTGACAGTTCTCATTGTCTAGACTAAAGTTGCAGTTGTCTCCAAAGCCTGGATGAGTCCTGGTTTTGGCTTCGCAGAGTTGAAGCGTCCATGTATGGAAATAGTAGGCGTCGCCAGGTCGTCGTTCTCTTCGTTTCCGACCTTCCAAACCTCGCTTTTTCATTACATCTGCGTTGATCAAAATGTGAATGGACTTGATATCAACGTTTTCGTAGGTGATGATGTTCACTCTCCCCTGAATCGTCATTGGAAAAGTATCAGACAGGCTTGGTCGGTCACTCCCATCGTCTTCCAGGCCAAAGATAAGAACAGGGTGGCTAAAACGAAGTTCCCAAGCCAGGTTTGGCAAAGTCTTCGTTGTCGTGGAAGAAGAGCTGGTAAGGGAGTCAAGGCCACCTCTCGCAAATATCTTTTCCATTACTTGAGCGCAAAGCTCCTCGTTCTCAAGTTCCAACGAAGACTCCGTGTCAGAGCTCATTTCAGGCACAAGTTTCGGCCCCGTGCTGGCAACTAAAGCCCGTTTGCGATTTTCCAGCTCGGTCAACATATGATCTCTCACTACCTTGAGTCGTGAAACCAGACTGGCTGTCTGTTCATGCATGTGTCCGTTCAAGCGCTCTGAAATAGCAATAGCCGACAATAAAGCCTCTTCAGCCATTTCAAACTCACTCATTTTCTCACATGATCTTGCCAAGCCACCAAGAAGCCGCAGAAGGATCTTCTCATCTGGGTCACTGGGACCTGAGGACCTAACATAGTCGATTGCCGAAGTAAAGAGAGTCCTAGCAATTTCAGACTTTCCCATTGCAAGGTAAATATCCGCGCCACATAGACATATCGTAAAGTAAGCTTCAGCAAATTTCCCATGCAAGCCGATAAGGTGTGCGTCAATGAGATTCCAGAGTAAATCTAGACATCGATTGAACACATTGAAGAACCTGAAAACGTGATGCTCGCTGTGCAGTGATAGGATGTGTTTTGAGAGACTGTAAGTTGCTTGAATGATCCAGACGTCTTGGTCTTCCATGGTGGCAAGTCTCCACTGACAGATTGAAGTATGAAGGGAGAATGATAACAAAGTATGGTCATTTGCTTGCTTCTTGGTGGCGAGGAAGACTTTGCTTAGCTCATCGATAGCCTTGTTGAGTTTGATCTTGTTCCGGACCAGAGCCCGTAGCTGCTTCCATGGGCCCTGACTTTCAGTACCTCCCACGTCGATGAGCTCCATGTTGGATACAAGTGAGATGGGAATCGCGGAAGGTCCATATACTGAGCAAAATGTTACAAGAAGGGCTGAATCTTTGCTCTTCATCAAGATTGATGCATAAAGCGAATTAAGCATGCTAAAAAGAGATTCTATTGCTCCGTCTCTGGTCCAAATCCAGGTCCCAGAGTCAATCTCAAACTGAGCAATCTCTGGGTAGTCGATTGTGAAAGTTTTGGCAAATTCATCAAGGGTTATAATTCCGCGATGATGAAGAACTCCCGCAAGCTCTAAAGCCAGAGGGAATCCACCCAGAAGCTTGGCCGCATGTCTGGCAGAATTCCTGACTTTAAAGAGTTAGCGATAGCGAGATATAGTAAATTGGAAAGCTTGCCATCTTCGTCATATTCTATGTCGCTCTCATAAGCTTTCCACAAAAGAAGTGATTGTGACGCCCGGGGGTCAAGCTTCTCAACAATGATTTGTTTGAGCTGGACAGCTCTTGCTGTGACTTGATTTGTCGAAATAACGCATAAAGATCCATGTTTCATATTCTGAAAAGGGCTCAATAGGCGTCTGTTCGGGATAGGTCCATTAGCGTTATCAATCACAGTCAGCCAGTTCTTCTCGGGCGTCGTCCTAAGCCATTCTATAACAAGCTGACGTGGTGAAGAACTGTCTCTCCCTGCCCGAAACCCGGGTTTCGTTTCGTAAATACGGCTCAAGCAAGTAGAAAAGGATTCCTCTATGATTTCATTTGAGGATGCATCGATCCATAAGATCGCGGAGAATTTTCCCTCTCGCTTCGCAACATACTCGCGAGCTAGCTGTGTCTTGCCAGACCCAGATATTCCGCAAAGAACCACGCCTTTTCGTTGAGTTGTGGCTTCAAGGTGTTTGGCCATTTCCAAAAGCTCAGCCTCTCTCCCAAAGAAACGGTCTGTAGTGGGTGGAAGATCGCATAAAATGGTACCGCAAAACTCTTGCTTTGCTCCATCTATCGGACCTATTAGCAGATGTAATAAGATGAGACAGGTTGCTTACCGGAGCTTGATGCCGTCTTACCTCGGCCCAGCTCATATATCACAGCTTTCGCATACGCTGCGGCCATTGCGGCAGCATAAGGCTGCCATTCCTTATTCTTGTGCTGGTCGGCATAGTCACAGACGCCTCTGATCACGCCAACAGGTATGCGATTCATGGTCCCTGCAGCTTCCATCTCTAAGCCGATCACTCCATAGCGATCTCTTATCTCATTTCGCTTGAGGGTATTTTTCGTCAACTTGTCTCCAGATCCGATAGAACCATACCACACGCGAGTTCGCGTGTCGGTAGGCCGCTGCATCCTCTGGATGGGGCTATCAACACCATCATCGCCGATATCGTAGAAGCTATCCTTTTCCTGGCCAGGATCCGCGAATGTCCCTTTCGAGTGTTCTTTGTCTTTGACACTCTGATAAAACGGGAGGAAGACATCAGTGTCATTCGGTGCCCGGACCTTGATGCTACCAATGGCTGATCTGACGACTGTCTCTGTATTTGCCAAGACCTGGCCAAATCTCAGAAGCTGAAACCCCTCGGCTGTCTCCTTTCCTAAATCGTACGCGACCAAACCTGCACTATCTCCCTCAGATAACCCAACAAGCACATCTCCAAGCCGGATATCGATTGGTGGTATCTTTTGTAGATTCGGAAGACCAGCCGCGACTCCAACAAGGAGGCCGAACCAGAGGTTGGTGAAGAACTTTTTGATTTGGCTAGCAAGGGCAGCGGCTGAACCGTTTCCGTATTCTTGTCCAGCCGGAAAGGTTGCAATGACTATATTATGGCCGTTGATGTCACCTGCCAGGAAGACATAGTCATCGCCTCGACTGATGGGGAATCTTCCATCGTGGCGATTATCAAGCATATGAAGAGCTGCCTGGGCCTCGATTTCCAGAGGTGCAATCCATGCTATAGTGTATAGTGCAGGATCAAGTTCTTTCATTATGTGTCAGGCTTGTCGATCTTGTTGATAGAGGTTGATAATGAACATGGATGTTGTGGGCTTGAGGAGCGAGGTGAACGACATATGTTCCCCGCGTTCATGCTACGCCCTGGCACGCAAGCTTTTCTAGATTTGTCAATTCGTGGCTTTTCACACAACCAATGAGATTTTCCGTTTGATGCGGCTGAGCAGGATGTAAGATTCAAGTTGGTTGAGGGCTGAGGTCAAGCCAAGGCAGTTTGGAAGGTGACGGCACGTGATTATCTTGCCAAGAAATACAGCTCCTCGACCTCAGAAGCGGAAATCTGTCGGCGCTGGATCTCATCGCGTGGGCACACTTTGAACTAAAGTATGTCTACCGTTAATTACGGGCTTCTTCAATGTATTTATGAGTCGGTTTTGAGTAAGAATCACAAGACAGACCTGACAAAAGTGACCATAGGGGTGAAACCAGTACAATACGGCCAGGGGTAGGTTCAGCTGCATCTTCAATTGGATGGTCAAGCACCGGACCGAGTAAGCCCGAATAGAAGACAAGAGTCAGCAGGGAGGGGAAGTCGATAGCCTTGCCATCTCAACTCAAACACTGGCACTCCAGATCTCGCTGTTGAAATGGACTCCAGCCACTATTATTGCCTTCGCGAGCCGGCACATGAAATACGGCTGCTCGATCTTCTTCCGGCAACTGCTTCAGGGGACCTAAATGGCCGTGTTCGACGATTCAGCATAGGCAGTGCGCCTGCATTTGTTTCTGTTTCGCATGTATGGGGAGACAAGAAAGCGGAACGGGCTATGTCCCTTGAGTCAGGCTGTGGAGTCAAGAACCTACAGATCTCTGTCAATCTGGAATCATTTCTCGTCAACATGCTCTGCCATACACCTGAAACCCTGCCGCAAATCTGGGAAGGCAATGAGAGACTGCTGATGTGGATTGACATGATCTGCATTGATCAAAAGGACAATAATGAGAAGGCGTTGCAAATTCCGCTCATGCGAGATATCTACTCAGAAGCGAGATCCGTGGTCGTGTGGATTCACGAATACGATAGCTATTTGCGCTATGCATTTCAGCATTTGCGTCGACTCAGTTTACATCATCCGGACAAAGAGATCCCGTTTGATCCTATGGGCTGGGATGCGATTCGACGCCTGCTTGGTTGTGAGTGGTTTCATCGACGATGGGTGATTCAAGAATCCGTGCTCCCAAAGACCGCCATCTTTCTTTGCGGGTCGGACTCAATTTCCATGGATGATGTGTTCCGGGGCATCGACAGGGCTGTCAAGTCGTTGCTTGCACGGCCACGACCGATGAAAAGGCTCAAGCGTGGCAACACGGGTGAGGTACGGCCTGTCAGGGTGCTGAGAGAGCTCAGGCAAGCATTAGGAACAGACCAAAATCAGTTTGGTCTTTTCTGGCTGATGGAGCATCTCCGTTTCACCCGAGCAACTTTTGCTCACGATCAGATCTATTCGTTACTGGGTGTTTGCAACCCCCGGGAGGCTGCTGCAACTTCAGTTCGGTATGACCTCGAGCCCGAGGAGGTCTACAAGCGTTCAGCTATATTGCATGCAGAGATACATGGTAACTTGGAGTTTCTTGGCCTCTGTGCCCCTGAGCAACGCGACAACCTCTGCTCTGGATCACCCGGGGCCCCAGTTTTGCGTGCTTTCGCAGGCCCTTCTTGGGTGCCAAACTGGCACTCACAGAGACTGAGGCGTTGCTTGGGTCTCAGTCATATCGACCACGAGGAGAGTTTTTTCAATGCCTCTGAAGCAGTCCCTTTCAACCCTTCATTTGAGGGAGAGCAGTTGACGGTCTCTGGAGTCTTGATTGATAAGATCAGTTCAATAGCTGATTTCTGTCCTCGCGATAGAGCCCTCGACTTTTCAGATACTAACTCTGGCCTGTATCAGCAGTATCTGGATTTCTGGATGACCCCAGTGGATGAGCCCGCACCTTATCCAGATGCCGTCAGTCGGGCTGAAACCTTTATACGAACTTTGAGTCTAGTTGGGATTTACTTGGAGCCCGTACCCTCGCCTGATGATGTTCCAACAATTTTCTACAACTGGTGCCGTGGCTCGGCACTGTGTAAGCGGCTAGAAGCGTATGGGTTCAAGCCCAAGAGCAATGGCACGGGACCCGAACAAAAATCATTTATCAGAATGAAGCGTCTAGTATCCTGGGATCCATTCATTACTTCCAAGGGCTACATGGGCCTTGGTCGGGAGGGTGCTGCGATTGGTGATGAAGTTTGGCTTATTGGGGGCTGCAGTACCCCTGTTCTGCTGTCCCCTAGCACAAGTGGCCCGCTCCGATATGAAGTGAAAGGGGAGGTATTCCTTGATGGGTTCATGTTCAAGGGGCAATTTGTGGAATCAACCCACCATGACTCGAAAATTGAGCGAGTGGTTCTGGTATAGCGGATGATTGATAGCTACCTAAGTGAAACTAAGATTTGGACATACTTGGGAGTTACCTCTTCTAAGGGTCTGAAGCTTGACCCGTTAGGATGTTAGCTGGTTTGATTCAGGAACATCCTGATGCCTAGTTCTGGAAATAATCTGGAATTGCTGCAGACTGGTCATCTAGGGCTTCCTTACAAAATAACGGAGTCTATTTGAATGTGCCATACTAATTCCATTGCCCGAAGATACATAATTGGGTAAGGAAGCAGGTAGAGCCAACAGAAAAGTTTGCCAACTTCGTCGCGATCGTTGTCTCTAGTAAAGCTGCTTTGATCCCAATAAGAAGTCTAGCGAGATGCTTGATAAGAGCCTTTCGATCTGACCAGCAAGAGCGGCGGCTGAACCTGTTTCATTATTTGCAGTTGAGAACTGTAGTTGAGAGCTTAATTCAGCACCCAGAACTTAGTCTGTTATTCATTCTCTAGCGATCGGTTGACTTGCTTGTCCATCGAGACGATGGCTTTCCTGTAGTACGTTAAAGTATAATTCTATCAGCCAACGGTGTATTATTGAATTGAAGACTATAAAATCACACTTGCAGTTTCTAAACTGTCTCTAGTGCAGTTTTCAATCGTACAGTATCCTCGGATTTAGTGCAGGATACTACAGAAAAACGACTCTGCAACTGATCCAAGTTTGAGGCATATATATCAAGATCTCGTTCTTTAAACTGCCATAAATAAAACGCTCGAATTCCTTTTCTGAATAGATTCACAGAGATTCTCGGCATCTAGCTTGACTAATTGTTTTATAATGCATGCGTAATCAATTATTCAGGAGTGACATTCAACTCATCACCGGCATCATCGCAGTCAGCATGCCGCAATAAGCCCCGCTTTTGCCGCATAACTTCTCCTCAGACTATAAAGCTTATGCCTCATCTTTCAACTACATATCAGTACCTCCAAAACTCATTCGGATCTCTTCAATCGACGATATGGCTGAACAACGACCTCCTTTCCCTCCTTACAACAGGGAGACTGCTCACGCAAAAGTCAAAGCGGCTCAAGATGGATGGAACTCCCAGTAAGATCCCCTCAGCTCGTAAGCAGGCTCTCTGACTCTCACTCGTTGCAGAGATCCATCAAAGGTCAAGATGGCGTACACGTCTGACTCAATCTGGCGCAACCGGGATACTTTTATCAAGGGCCGCGACCAAATTGAGAAGTTTTTGACAGATAAATGGAATCGAGAACACGAGTATAAATTGCGCAAGGAGCTCTTTGCTTTTGATAACGACAAGGTGAGTCACATTCCTCATATGAAGCTCAAACATTGTAGTTCTCTTAATTCTTCATGTAAGGTCTCATTCTGACGCTCGCAGATTGCTGTGCAGTTTTGGTATGAGTTTCACGACGATGATGGTCAGTGGTGGCGATGCTATGGACTTGAGGACTGGACTTTTGATGAGAATGGTTTGATGAAGAAGAGGCAGATGAGCGGAAACAATGTAAAGATCAGTGAGGAGGATCGCTGGTTCAAGGACGGCGTCGACGTAAACACTGTCGAAATTGGACCAGAGCACTGGTAATCGCTCTTCTGACTGTCTGGTGATGGGTCCTACAGCTGCTCCTGGCTGAGGCATAAACTGTTGATAGAAATATCCAATCCATCATTTGTTCGCTTATTTTAAATGATGCCGATAACCTGAAGATCATTCCTTGCATAGCATCCATCACCGCTGCGGTAGAGTCAAATATTATCATAGTTTGATATGATAGGACATCGCTTACAGATAATCCTTCATATTCCACTGAGTCAATTGACATCCAATCACTACTTAAGAATCCGTTTTGTTCTAGGAGGGGGTTGTTACAGTGGTTTTAACAAGGGATCGAGGGATGAAACGTAGGATCGACCAAGGTCCTGCATAGACGATCTTGAAACAGCTAAGGGCAGGGGCATCATTCGATATTTATTCCTCATCCGTATATATCTAACTACCTCCTTCATGACTTTACCGCTGGCATCAACACCATCACCAAAACATATTCTTCAGATCGTCCATAATGAGAAGGCCTACTTCCATCCACCTGGCCCTCTTCATGGCCTCGGTAGCCACCGCAGCCGACTCCACATGCGCTGTATGAAACTCGCCATCTGGTGATTCTCTAATACTAACAACGCGACAGATTGACTGCTTCCAGGGCTTCATCACGATTGGTCCTCCTGCGGGGTGTAAAGAGGCAACGAACTATCTCTGCTTCTGCACAATGCCTACGCTGCAAGACAAGTTTGTTCAATGTGTCGACAAGACTTGCGCCGATGACAAGGACGGGGCCATGACCTGGGCAAATGAGCTTTGCTCGAGTAAGCATAATGGCTGACTTATGGAGACCGTGCTGACGATGTTCAGAACTTGGGAAGCCTATTGATCTCGGAGGCTCTGGGGGATCTCCCAAGACCGATGCTACTACGACTGTCGATGCCCCGACTACCAGCGCCAGTGGCGAGGTGAAGCCGACCACTGAGGCTGGAAAGACGACAGATGAGGTGCCGACTACCACTACAGAGGCCAAGACAGAATCTAAGGTTGAGGAGACTTCAAGTGACAAGACCTCTGAGGTCGCTTCTGAGTCATCAGCTGGTGAAACAACCGCAAGCTCGATCAAGACCACTGTCAGCAAGCCGAAAGAAACGAGTGACGCATCGGGCAGTGCAGCTGAAGCGACAGCTGATCAGACTAGCGATGACTCTGTTGTCACGATTACTGGGACTTCCGATACTGCGACTGCAACTCCATCTCCGACCGATGGTTCCAACATCGCCAATTCTGCAGGCCCGAACTTTTACGCTGCTGTTGGTGTTGCTGCCGCATTTTGGCAATTGCTGTAAAAGCGCACGGCTCGGTACAATTTCTTAACGTCTGTGACATATTTTCCGGCTGGTACATAGATGAATAGAGGCCCTTTGGCTTATTTGCGTTGATCGCAATTATTTTCCCAGCGCAATTACTCTAAAGCCACGTTCATGAAACATGCCGTGTTTGCCGTTGAGAAGGATTACGATTATTGGTCAATTCTTCAAATAAATCATCCAATCTCGTGTCGCCAAAGGCCATCACAATGGAAGGATTCTCGGCTTGAGAAACAATTGGTAGAGCTTGGACATTTGGTTTAAATTACATGTTTGACACCAATGTTTTGAAACACATTACGGGGCGGATTTCATGCAAGGCGATCATCCGTTTTTACAGCTGATGGGTTTTTCAGCTTGTGATTCAGCAAATTGAACACGTGAGAATTTCTGAGGCCATGTCATTGTCATTGTAACGTTTCATTGGAGATGCAAGGGATCCCAGCTGAATTGGCTATTCCATCGGTCAAGATTTCACACGGCAGACGAGTCATGCATAAAGTTGTCACTGATGTTCATCCTTTCCATAATTCGTTAGATTCATCACAGGACTTCTAAGACAAAGACAAATCCCGTAAACCAGATCATACGCGTGAACCTCAAAGCTGTTCCCTACAGGCAAATTCCAGAACAATCAGCCCCTCCCTTCTTAGGATCGCAATCATCCGACGGATTATCATAGCAGTACAGGCCCATTGGACATTGAATTCCAGCAATTCCCCCGCATGTTTGCAGTTTCTTGGGCGCACAGATGCCAGGCTTATCACAAGCCATGCCGCAGTCACCAGGAGTTCGAGGGTCATCAACACAGTGAGTCCCCTTCTTGCAAGGCGGAGGAGGCGTGGCGCGAAACCCTCCACAGGTTTGATATTGATTCTTGAAGTAACACATGCCTGAGCATTTGTTGATGTCTTTGCAGTTGTCAAGAATCGGCTTGCAGGTGGTGTCTTCGGGACAGGGTGCAATCTTGCGACCGCAGTCTTGGCCGGAGGATTGAGAGGCGGCGGCGAGGCCGATAGAGGTGACGAAGAGGATATTCTGGAAGAGCATGGTGAAGTGATGAGAAGAATCAAACTGAGGATTAATCAAAAATCTTGCGGAGAAGCCGGCAGTTATAAGTTTCTAAATAAGCTTAATCAATTCGAACCAGCCTAGCATAACACGGATCCGTTCATTCACCCACGACACTAACTAGACCGTGATTACAGTACCACAAGGAAATGAACGCCACCTCGTATAACTACTCAAAGATTACAAGCTATGACGCTGCACCATCATCACTGCACTTAGGAAAGCCTCAGCTGAAAAGGCATGCCCAGTGGTGATCCATGCCTAAGAGACAATTTGCCAAATTTAGATACACAGTTTCAGGGCAAGACGCCTCATTTTGGGCCGCTTTGCGCTATGATCTGCAAGGGCCATTCCAGACCAGCCCATTCTTACATTGAGCTTTGCTTTTTATGCAGAAGAAACCGCTGATACGTAATGGATTCTACGAGTTGAGCAGGTGATTGAATGAAAGCAAAGAACAGTGCAGGAGTCAGCTGATGGCTCGTCGAGAAGAATATCATCCTGACACATCAGGTCAGCTTATGGGCTTGTGCCAAAGAGCCTATTGGGTAGTCAACAGTGCCACATATAGGATGAAGCTTCAATACCGCTACGAAAGTACCCAGGATTGGATGCAGAAGCAATGAATCCGTGTTACCAGAGATCTCTCGGTGAGAGGAGTGAAGCAACACGTGCCGAGAAGATGTCTCACCTCAAGGGATTTTAGCACGTTTCCTTTCATGCCAGCAGGATATTTTATAGTCCAAACCGTTCTTTTCAACTTCTCGTTCCTCTTGCTACTATGGACCGGTTGGTGAGCTTCGAAGTGGTCTAAGATGACTTGTAGGAGATCGAAGCCTCTTGACCCAAACAAATGATGAGAAAATAGAATAAATAAGATGCTATCATGTGTTGCTAGAGTAATCTGCGTCGAGTCCTTATGATTGTTGCCTAAAGCATATGAGGAATAAGGTTTCGTCAATGTATTAGCTAGCTACATCTCGCTGAGGGGTGATAAGCTTTGTCAGATGAAGCAAGAAATAGAAAACCAGCCCTTGGATTTGCCGTCTCCGAATAGATTCAACAGTTGCTGACTATTAGATTTTGGTCCCAGAGAATTGGAACGGGATCATTGGCCAGTCTCTGCGCTCGATTTCGGAGGCCGAGCACTTCTGTCATGCTGACCACCTACCGACAGGCTGCCTCCACGCTGCTCTGGGGCTCAAATCTCGTTGCCTTGTTATCGGGGCTTTTTCTAAAGGTTGTCAGTAACTAGGTTTGGTCTGGCATCAACGAACTTCTTCCTCTTGTCACTCGGATGCAGATTAGGAACATGGGTGGCGTAAAGGTGTTCACAAAAGGCCAAAGGTCGAGGGGGCTTCGTTTGCCGAATGTCGATGATTTTAGCCGTGGGGCTTCTTTCAGAAGATGGTCTGGTACGTCGAGGGAGGAAATGATCTGCACCAGCAACAGTGTTTGAGTAAGGGTAATTGCTCGACTTTGATGTCGAACCTCTTCCCAGAGTTTGGGTCATTCGCAAGTCTCCAGGCTCTGTCCGAATTCCTAGATATAACACCAGATCCAATGCCCTTCCGCTTTAATTTGACGAGGTACTTCTGTCCCGTGATTCGCTGCTCCTTTCCCCATAAGCTTTGCAGTGTCGCACGAGAGGTTGACGACGAGTTCGCTGAAGCTTGGTGTCCCATTGGGTTGGTTTGTGTTGTTGCAAAGGTTTTCTTGAAATTCGCGAGCGGATCGTCGAATTTGCGAGGCGGGTTTCTAGGTAGAGGGGCTAATCTGGCTTGCTGTCGCATTTGGGGTGATCGGATATTTCGACGAGCGATGTTTGTTTCGTGGTGCGGCTAAAATGTGCTGCTTACCAGTTCCCGTATTCTCCTGTGATGAATATTGCTGAGCAGAACATGGAATCAACCGTCGCCAGGATTTCAGAGAGTCACAGTAGCTTTCGGCTTCTCCAGCTCCTTCCCAGGCACCCTTCGCGTCCTCGTTGTCGGTACCAGACCATCCACCCAGCCAACGCCCCTGTTCTAAGATATCTACAAGATAAATCTCGATAAACATATAAATGAGTTCAGTCTATTTTCCATTGGTACAAAGCCGTAGTCATATGAAGGCAGGGGACGGTGACTTTTTCGTGATTGATCCTAGTTCAGAGTAGTGGCTGAGGGTTGGGCATATCGAGCAGCATTTGGGACGTAGTTGCGATAATCCAACACGAGTATTGCCTCTTCGGCATCTGCCCTACTAAGTGCTTCTCTCTGTTTCATTTCTTCAATGTGATCTTGTAAGCTTGCCGACAGTACATCCCATCCCGTGTCTATCCGCAGGGCGATCCAAGAGGCGGCTGTCTCTCCACTGACGTCTATGAGAAGGTGAAATATTTTTATAAGGCCTGGTATCTAAGACTCTAACGTCTGGCGACGCTTCACCATACTAGCTATGGCCGAATGATCACAGTGAACAGGTATCTTTTTTGGGGTATATAATAACAGTCTATTCCATGTCTCTCTAGTTCGAAAACTTATAAAGAAACACGGAATTCACATATTTTCGAGTCGTAAACACAGGTTCAAGGTGCAATTTCATAGTATCCCTTTGTCTCAATTGCTTCACCATGCTACCCGTGGCCGAATGTTCACGGAACATGTTTTTTTTCCTTATGCCTCGGGATAAAAGTCTGTTTTACTGTTCTCAAGTTCGAGAACCATTAGGTTACTCTGTTTGTGGAAATGCGACTGGCTCGGTTAATGAGCCTATAGGTCGAGTTATACAGTAAAGGGTTGTCTGATTTGCTTCACCATGCTAGCCGTGGCCACATGGCCACGGTGAACATCTTTTTTTTTTCTTTTCCCAGTTAGGCAGAGAAACTCTATTCCAGAGCTTTCAAGTTCGAAGCCCTGGCTATTATTTTATGCTCTGTAAAGTCGGTACAGATCATGCAAACGAGTTATAGTTGTGATTGGGTAGTATCCGTATGTCTCAATTGCTTCACCATGCACTGCTGTGGCCTAACGGTTACAGCGCATGATTTTTTTTCCTTTTTTTTTCTATACTCTGTATTCCACTCTTTAATAGCCTCTGTCCCCAACCCTCCCATTCGAATCCTGACCGCATCTCTTTATCCCATTCTTTCTTCACGGCCTGTTTGTTGAACACGCATTTCTGTTCAATACTTAAAGGGGCAATGATGGTGTATTTGGTCCTGTAATGACGTATTTATCTTGGAGTAGTTGCAAGTAATTGCTCGGCCTGGACAAACAGTTGATTCTTTACTGGAAGCCCGGTACTCCTCATACTTCAATATTTCGTTGCCATATCTAACCAAGCATTGCATGGATCTCGGTGGAGACATGAAGTGGAGTGGTGCCCGCTAGAGGTTTTCCGCCCGCGCTTGGCGATCTTCCCCACGATGTGAGTCACGTGAAGCCCGTTGATATGCAGCGCACCATTTTTCTTCGACCACATCTGAACTCACTCCTCTTTAATTCTCCCATCTTTGCATCTGACAAAGCCGCTTTGATTTTATTGCGCGTAATGAGCAACACTGCGTTTCTGAGCCTGTAAGCCACATGTGGCCCATCAACCACGCCCCCCACTCGCCCCTTCCCCTGCTGTCACTCCTTCTCCCAGCTCTCAACGCAAGGAGCAGATACCACAACAGAACAAAGCGCGCTCCACAACCTTCCCCAACACAAGATCTTACATAGCTTTATAAACCAAAAACACAAACATTGCTCCCAACGATTACCGGAGCGGTGGCTGGGTGGTTAAAGCATGGTGAAGCATTCAGACGTGGATCCAAAGTCCGCCGGTTCGACTCCGGTCCGCTATGTCTGGGTGGGAGATGCAGACCCGTTAATTGTCCCCTGGGACCACTCGGGGGTAAATCCCGTTCGCTCAGCATTCGGGGGGATTAGTAGGCATGCCCAGTGCTTTGCGAACCTTTTTTTGCTGTAGATGGCTTCAGAAAGGGGCGCAGCCACAGGCGCAGGCTTCCCTTTTTCTGCTCTTACGTAATTGACAAAAGTGATGTTGAATGGCTTGAGATATGGTCAATATGATTTTGGACCCCCTGAATGCCCAGTTGCGTTGTCGTGGCGCTGTTCTTTGACTCGGTCCTCATACCCGTTGATCTGGGTGAGGCGGTTGATGAGACAAACCGGATTCCAATGAGAACACTTGGTTCATCAATGCTTCGAAAATTCCAAAACTCGTTCCAAATGATTCTCGGACAGCCAATCTCGATCATAGAAGCGTCGGACAAACCATAAACCCATCGTTGATCAAGTTACGACTGCACCAAGTTTCGCCCCCTGGAACTATAGCTTACCAGCTTGGAACTCAGTATGCTGTCAGTGAATGGCTTACATACGACCACTTCGGGGTACACAAGGAATGCCCCAAGCTTCATGTGATCAGAAAGGGATTGGTTTCAATTATTGCTGAGCAGGTCGCACTCTCTCCCTTGCGTTAGTGTCATTCATACAATGGTTCGATGTGACTGATGACACTCATGATTTCTCAACAGTACAACTCGGTAATAGAAAGGATGCACATACTTCCATCTACCAGGCTATCTACCAAAGGATTTTTAATCGCACTTTGGCCGATTGAACCAGACGGTTCATCACATACGATTTTCACTTTCCTATGTCACAAGACACAGAACAGGCTCACAAAGGTCGTTGTCAGTTGAGCACAAAGATTACTCCAATCTCAATGTTACTGGTTTCATTGGATAAGTAATAAGTCATGTTCATTCACTATCATGCTTCCTTATGCATAACAACAATGGCACGAAACAAAGGGCATATAAATTTGCTCTCTCAATTAAGGTCGTAGATAACAGAACAAGTTATGTCTACAAGCATAAAGATTAAGTACTAGTTAATGCAATTGAAGAATACAAGATCTAATCTAGAGAAATGTTTAGTCGTAACTTAGACTATGCTAAAACAACTTATACTAGACTATTGAATGACCGCGTCTAAACTAAGCGCAACCCCAACCTCCCCATCGCCATCCCCACCTTCAACCGCGCCAAAGCCAATCCCTCGTAAACAAGTACGCCCAGGCCTATCAAAACGAATGCGAATCCGGCCATCCGGGTCAATGGTTCCATTTCTGTACATCAATGACGTCTGTGGTGTCAGTCAGCACTAGCTAGTCCATTCATCTCCCGCCCACGGAACACACGGCTCCAATTAACTTTCGGCAGTCAGCACGTCGCTGAGGGGAACATATAACAACACAATGCCCTCTTCTTCTCAGACTAAATCTTGTATTCACAATTGCTTATGATGTCGTTTTCGAAGTCCTTTGTCCTTTTTGGACTGCTGCAGTTTGTTAACGCTGCGGCGACGAAATCTTCAGCCCCCAAGATAAGCTGGGGAGAATGTCCTTCTTTGATCCCACCGGGTGTTGATTGTGGAAAGATCAAGGTCCCTCTTGCGTACCAGAGTGGGAATTCTACCTCTGCCAAGGGAGACGATACAGTTGAGCTGGTTTTCACGCGCTTGAACCATACAGGCAAGGGCGAGAAACATGGTGTTCTGTTCTTCAACACCGGTGGACCTGGTGCATCTGGGGCTGTCACCGTCGCTGGATCACCATACGTCTCGGCGATTTCTTTCTCGGATGAGCTTCGTGATGCTTACGATATCATTGGTCTTGATCCCCGTGGTGTTGGTATAAGCAGTCCTGTGCAATGCGATCCCAAGGTCTTCAACAAGAGAGTCAAGACTTTTGTTACTACGGATGAAGAGTACGATGCGCTTTTCAACTACAGTCGAAGCGTCGGTGAGAGCTGTGCGAAACTCACTGGCCCTCTTATCAACCATCTCGACTCTGTCCATGTTGCGAAGGACCATGAAGTCGTACGCAAAGCTCTTGGTGTTGAAAAGTTCAACTACCTCGGTCTCTCATACGGTACGCTACTCGGTGCAACATATGCGTCTCTGTTCCCCAAATCCGTGGGCCGAATGGCTCTCGACGCAAACGTGGACCACTCCCAGTCCGAGATAGCAACCCTCCTCGCAGAAGCAACCGCGTACGAGACTGTCCTAGACCAATTTTTCAAATGGTGCGATAAGAATTCGACATGCGCTCTTCATGGGAAGAATTCCAGCCGCGTCTGGGATGAAACTCTCTCTCGCGCTGATTCCAAAGCTATCCCAGCACCAGGCTGCAACGGGACATGTCGTTCTGACGTAACGGGTGAAGAAATTCGATACAATGCACAAGAGTTTCTTACCTTTGTTGATCTGGACTTTGGCTCTGGGTCTACATGGGCTGCTCTTGGAGATGCTATTCTGCAGGCCAGCAAGGGCAACGCCACTGCGCTGTCGACTTCAACCCCCAGTGGTAAAGTCGTGAATGATCCCAGCGGTTCTCCATATAGTTACCTTGCCATTGGCTGTCAAGATTGGCTGCACAAGTCCAAGACTTCAGTGGACTTGCGCCAGAAGCTCATCAACGCTGTTACGTTTGCTCCCAGAACAAGGGGCGCCTCGCAGACGTACTACTATGAGAGTACATGTATCGGCTGGCCTGCACCGTTGACGAATCCACAAGGAGCTTTGGCAGATGGTATCAAGGATGCTCCTACTATTCTGATTGCGGCTTCGGTGTATGATCCTGAGACGAGTCTTACCTGGGCTGAGGGGGTGAGAGAGCAGTTGACACATAGAGTGAGCATTACGAGGAATGGAGCTGGACATACAAGCCATTATCTCGGGGGCGATACCAGTAAGGTTATGGATAGGTATTTGGCCACTGGAAAGCTGCCTAGAGATGGTACAGTCTACAGGACCTGAGTTTCAGGCAATGTCTGAAGAACTTTGATGTCTTGGTCGGATGGTATTAATAACGATGGGCCGGGGCGATTGAGTGTATTCAATTGTGGCATATCTCTTGAGCATCATACTTCTACATATCTATCGTGATACAAACATATGCGGCAACTAACTACAAGACGGCTGAGGTCAACGAGGTCCCGCCCATGCTATCTACCTATTGTGGATTTAGACAAGACGCAAGTGCCTCTCCTTCAGCTCGTTGCTATTAATAGCACCAAAGACTGCATGCCTCCGTGATGTACGTATATCGTTAGTCAAACTGCTCCCAGACAGACCGGGCTAACCTGGGTGTGCCCTACCTGCATCAGATCGCGCATCTAGCTCCTTAGTTCAGCCCTACAGACTGGCGTCATCCTTTGGTGGTCGCTGCAGTGAGCTCTTGAAGGGCCGTCAAAGTAAATGTTTGACTTCATCGCCACGGTCATATCCTTCAACGGAGTAGCGAAGCACCGAGCCGAGGCTCGTAGCACAAAGAAAATTCCTCGCAATCTCTTCATTTCCAAACTCCGAAAGTATTTCAAAGCACGTATCACATCTTTGTAATGGAACCAGAAAATTTCGATCCGTGTAACAAAGGATCCACAGTCCGGCCTCGGTATCCCACCAACTCCGAGAAAAGCGGGTTTCAACTTTCCGCCGGCGCCGATGTGATTACGTGAGCAGCTGATGCGATCGCGTCGCACAACGAGAAAATAGCTTCACTTATAAGTCGAGAGGGTTGCCCAAACCATTCCCTATACGGCCCCATCAATCAGATATCATCTTACACATCATCAATATGACAAAGTTCAAAGTCACAGTCACTTCTGACACTGTCTGCCCTTGGTGCTACGTCGGGCGCAGACAGCTCCAGGCTGCGCAGCGCCTTTGGGAACAAAAGTACCCCGACTCCAACGACACTTTCGATATCAGCTACAAGCCTTTCCAGCTAGCGCCTGATTGGGCCCGAGGTCCTGCGTCGAGCATCTCCAAGGAAAAGTTCTACCTCGAGAAATTTGGAAGAGACCGCGTGGCCAAGATTCACCAGCATTTGAAGGGTGTCGGAGAGTCCCTGGGAATCGACTTCAAGTTCGGAGGACAGACTGGAAACTCGAGGGACTCGCACCGACTGGTCCAGCTTGCCAAGAAGCACGGCCAGGATGCCGAGAGCAAGGCGCTCGATGGGCTTTTCGCTGCGTACTTTGAGAGGAACGACGACATTACCAGCTACGACACCTTGAGAAGCGTGGCTGTTGAGGCGGGGATCCCCGAGGATGAGTTCCAGAAGGCCATTGTCGAGAGCGACGAGGGTGGCCCAGAGGTTGACAAGCTTGCGGGCGAGGCGCGATACAGTGGTGTCAGTGGTGTGCCTGACTTTGTTCTTCAGGATCGGTTCCGACTCCATGGCGCCAACGATCCATCGACATTTGTGAGCGCTTGGGAGAAGATCAAGGCGGCGGAGCTGTGATCGGATTAATCGTTGGGGGCGATCAGATCAATCGCTTGGGGTGATCAGATTGAAACAGGACTTCTGTGCGCTTCTCGAGGACATCGTTCCAGAGGTGTTGGCCTTGGAAGCCTGGGACATAGAATAGTAATCCGATTTCCTGACTCGTCCACCAACTTGCCCTGTCCATATTGCCTGAGCCTAGTACTAGATACTCGTCGTCAACGAGAGTCATCTTGAAGTGACTAACGACAGGTTCGTCCTCTTGGTCGCGCCTAGCGTCGAGTTGCTTGTAGTAGAAGATCTCCAGCTTGCCAGGCGCAGGCGATTGCGCTTCGGGGTCCGATGATCGTGGCTGACTGAGGAGAGCATTGTATCTCTGGATAAACTTGCGCAAACACCAGGATGTCGTTGTGCCAGCCGTGACTAGCTGCTCGATAAGCATCATACCCTTGCTTGTTCTGATCTGAACATCGACTCCACGTGCGAGCGCTTCCAGCAGACTCTCCACAACAGGCCAAGAAGTGACGTTAGGAGTGAGGATAGTGATCCGTCGCTGTGCATTCCTGAACAGAGTGAGAAGTGCTGCATTGAGAGGCGTCATTGGCGGATCTTTCTGCGATAGGAATGGGAAGAAGGAGAACCGAGGGTTTCGATGATGCGGCGAAGGGAGAAAGATGGTCGGAACTGGTCCATTGGCAGGGAAGTCGATGGACTGCGTTGCCGACGCTTCACTGTTAGCCTGAAGTCGATCTGGCGCTCCTCGGTCAATTTGCATGTCTGCCTCTTGGCTAGGTTGTCGTTTAGGCTCATCATTGTGACCCCAGACGCGATCATAAAACGCCAACAGGCGGTCGACAATGGCACCCTCAACCTCGACGCAACCTTCGAACCATCTCTCCCAGCTGACGTTACAGCTTGGGACCCAGGCCCTCTTTCCGTCGACGATCACAAACTTGGGGTGCATAACACTTAGTGGTGTGAAGAAGATGCTCTTCACAGTAAGTTCGATATAGGCATTCTGTAGCAATTCCTGGTCGGGGAGGCTCAGCTTAGGCCATTTTGACGGGTCATAGACATATCCCTCTCGAGATGCAGGGTGGAAGAGCTTCTGGAAGAGCCCAAATGATGAGAAGCCAATCGTGATCCGTAGAGGTTCTTTGACATTGGCTTCAATGCGCGCCGTCGCAAGCTTCTCGAATGTGTCGCGTATAGCGTCTAGTGAGGGCGAAGCAGCCCAGTAGCAGGTGATTAATTGAACCGAATGTTTGGCGCTGAGAATTGCTGGTAGAAGAGCGCGCGTGTATATAGAGTGGCCTGTTCCAACATATAATGTCTTGGGTGAGCTGGTTGTGATGAGAGAGTCGGTGTTATTCACGTAGTAACTTGGAAAGTCATCTTGTTGCTCGTCGCGTCGCGATTGGAGGAGCTCTTTCCATGGCCGGACAAACGATTGAGGGAACTCTGTCGCTTCCGTCATTAAAATTCCTTTTATTAAAAGATGGAGATAATTGTATTGTGTTCAGGTTAAGTTATAAGCTGGAAGAGGTGAAGATGAGATGAGAGGAGGTGGTTGGCGGCGCAGCTGATGACGCGGAGAGCTTAGGCGATGCCAAGCAATCCACTTTAGTTATACAAGGACAGAATCCGGGGGAATTATCCAGCAGAGCTAGATTTAAGGTCAGGTAGTTATACTTTGGATAGGTCGTCAACGGTACAGCTCACGTATCCGTTAGTAGGTATAACTTATTTGTACTCTGTAAAGTCAAATGATTCACAGTTGAGGCGCCCGCTGTTTCGTAACTTTCAGTGGGTTCGTTCACCGGTTCATCAACGGGATACAGCGGATCAATCAATGCGCAGCAAACAACGCAACAAAGATGGAATCAATTGAAAGAAACAAACGAAATATATCATAAAGAAAACGACGCTGTACCTCACATTCAATCGACACTCGTCCCAATGAACCGCGGCTTTAGTAATCTCCACGACTCGCTCACCGCCTTCAAGCTCCCCGGCAGAATCCCCCACCACGGACAGCACCTCCTATCTTCCCATGGCGCTCTAACTGACTTTCCATCACCCAACTCAATCACCCTCAAATCGCGGCCATGTTGTCAGGCGTTCTGGTCTTCAACCAAAAGGGCGAGAACCTTATCTTCCGCGCCTTCCGGAACGACTGTCGTCCTCGCCTCGCAGACGTCTTTCGCATCCAGGTCATCTCCAACTCTCAAGTTCGGTCGCCAATCCTCACCCTCGGAAGCACAACCTTCAGCCATGTCAAGCATGAGAACATCTACCTGGTCGCCATCACAAAGAGCAATGCCAATGCCGCTCTCGTGTTTGAGTTTCTCTACAGGCTGATCCAGCTGGGCAAGGGTTACTTTGGCAAGTTTGATGAGGAGGCTGTCAAGAATAACTTTGTCCTGGTATATGAGCTCCTAGACGGTATGTTCTCCTACGATAGCTACCTATACAACAGCGCTGACATTCCTAGAAATTATCGACTTTGGGTACCCTCAAAATACAGAAACCGACACCCTCAAGATGTACATCACCACCGAAGGCGTCAAGTCCGAGACCCGCCCCGAAAACACCTCCAAGATCACGATGCAAGCCACCGGAGCCCTCTCCTGGCGCAAGGCAGACGTAAAGTACCGTAAGAATGAGGCTTTCGTCGACGTGATCGAGGACGTCAACCTGCTCATGTCCGCCACCGGCTCTGTCCTGCGCGCAGACGTTACGGGCCAGATTATTATGCGCGCTTACCTTTCCGGCACGCCCGAGTGCAAGTTTGGCCTCAACGACCGTCTACTCCTCGATAACGATGGCTTGCTGAGCCTCCCGAGCGGAAATAAGATGGGTACAAAGGCGACAAAGGCAGCGGCTGGTAGTGTCACTCTTGAGGATTGTCAATTCCACCAGTGTGTCAAGCTGGGTAAATTCGACGCCGACCGCATCATTAGCTTTGTTCCTCCCGATGGTGAATTCGAGCTCATGCGATACCGCGCGACTGAGAACGTCAACCTTCCCTTCAAGGTACACGCCATTGTTAACGAAGTCGGTCGATCCAAGGTGGAATACAGCATCGGTGTCAAGGCCAACTTCGGCTCCAAGCTCTTCGCCACGAACGTCGTCGTCAAGATCCCCACTCCTCTGAACACCGCCAAGATCACCGAGCGCTGCACGCAGGGCAAGGCCAAGTACGAGCCTAGTGAGAACAACATCGTGTGGAAGATTGGTCGCTTCACCGGTCAGAGCGAGTACGTCCTCAGCGCCGAGGCTATCCTGACAAGCATGACGAACCAGCGGGCGTGGAGTCGGCCACCGCTGAGCATGAACTTTAGCTTGCTCATGTTTACGAGTTCGGGACTGTTGGTGCGATATCTGAAGGTGTTTGAGAAGAGTAATTATTCGAGCGTCAAGTGGGTGCGATACATGACAAGAGCAGGATCATACGAAATAAGGTGAGTACTCCCGTTCTGATTGACAAACACAGCTAACAGGAAAGATTTTAAATGCATATAAGTGGTAGAACATGTACGGCGTTATGGTATATCCCGGCAAAAGTCGAGCGGGCGGTTTCTTTAGCATCAAACCATTATCCAACTTCTGTCCCTTCGTGATCACTCATCTTCAACTACCAAGACTCTGACACCTTGAAACCTTCCTCTATCTGCGCCCTCTTGTTGGCTCTTGATCGCAGCATCGACCAAGCATGCGAAAATGTACGATGGATGTTCCTCCTCCCATCCCAGCGCCGAAAGGTTCCGCGCTTCGACGTAGCGTCTTGAGACTGCATGCACGATATCTCCTGGCCTCTCCTGGTCATCCGTATTCTTCGTCCGCAGACCTTTCCAAAGAGCATCTCGCGTTCGTATCTCGCTCATCTTGACGTTCTGTCTACCACACTGCTTACACCTCCCCGTGCAATCATCCACGAGATACAACACCTCCAGACCCTTCTGGATCGTGCAAGCGAAGAATGCAACCTCTTCAAGCCCTAGCTCGCCATACAACCCTGTCGCCCACGTTTCGGAAACGTCAATCGCGACCTTTTTCGCATTCTGTAATGCCGTTGCTATTTCCGGTGACCATTGGTTCTCGAGGATGTCTTTCATTGGCGGCGGTACGAGGAGCGTTTCCGTAGCTAGGTCGTTGTGGTCGGACGGCCCCTCACGGAAGCGAAGCATGAGAACATCGGATGCAGGGACGGAGACCTTTTGGGCTCTGCCGGGGAGATGGATATCATTCATATCCTGTCTTGCCTCTGTCTCTCTGATGGTTTGTTCGGCGAGGCGACTGATTAGCCTTGATGTGGCTGTTGCGTGATATACGCTTGGGTCGAATGCAGCCTTTGACCTGGCATTTTCGAGACGGTCGAGAAATACCATCTTTTTGTAGTTATCGAGCTTGGCTTCTCCTGCTTTACCTTTCCTCTGTGTCTCGAAAGCTCTTTCAGCACGCTCATCGCCCTTCCATGATGGAAAGCAGACGTCAAAGATATGCATAGCTGGTCCGGGGTGTGTGTAAGTCTGCCATATCTTCATCTGCAACTCCAGCGGGAGATTGCCAAAGTGTTTGAAAGCCATTTTGATTCACATTAATTGAGGGTAAGTGAGGAGCAGCCCTCGACATTTATCTCTTGTATGGAGGTCTTGTTCTATCTGTACTTGCTGGTATTCTGACCACCAGGCGGGATATATCACGTCAGCCAGTCTCAGCGCTAACAGAGTAGACTAAATGATATGAATGGGCAGCGATGTATTAAGGCTGATCTGAGATTTGGAGTCTTGACAAATGAAGCTCGTCAAATGCAAATACTGAACGAAAGATATTACGTGTGCCGGGGTACCCTACACGCTGAGACTGAGATGTTCGATCGTGAGATGAGATGAGATGTCAGCAACTTCAATCTCATAAGCGCTGACTACCAAGTGTGTTGGCGATACTTGTTGGCATTGATCGGTCATCACAACGTATCGTAATGCTGTCAATATTTGGCTTGTAACATGGTAATGTCGCAACAGCCTTGGTCATATCACTCAGCTCTTGAGTTGTCAAGTTAGTTCCTCTCCATTAAGCAGTCTCCCATTTGTCTTCTCACCATTCTCCATGCGTTTTGTGGGCAGTCCGACCATGTTTGCCGTAACACGGATATGTAGCGGAGTTCGGCATACTGATGTGTGTAGCCGCGTATCTCTACTCGGGTCCTTGAAGGCTGCTCAGGCTGTCGCGAGACCTCGTTTCGACTTCGCAAGTACCGGTTGGTCTTTTTCCTGTTATTTTACTCAATTGAATGCCATATGTCTCCGATCCATTGTACTATGCCCATATCAAGGGCACTGCCTTGGCTCCAGATCAGATTGAGTCCTTCGAAGAGTCGTTTCGCAAGTTCCATCTGGGGTGTCGGGGCCATGGAGGTCGTTCGAAGCCCAGTGACGGAGGATCGAGTATGTAGAAGTGGCCGCTCAGCTGAAGCCCCGGTTGGGATTGCAGCTGTCGATAGACCGCGTGTTCCTGACTTGACAGCATGTAGCTATAGTGAGAGCCATTGAGCTCTAAAGGGTGCGTTTTCCGATTCAGCTTGCTTAGGTCTCAAGTATCACAGATCCAATAGTCAAGATAGGTGATCCTGAGTGTGTAGAACAGATGAGTTGGCAATTTCTTCTACAACTTGCCAAGTTTCGCTTAGAGATTGCGCCGAGAACCATGAACTTAAGCGTTTGGTCTTTTCATCGATCTTTCTCCAGTTCTGCTAGTTGTCAAGACCAAAGTCGGCTGCGTCCTGCCAGCTATCTCGAACGACAACAAATTCGTTGACAAGGTCTATCAGCCTCCGAGGAACACGAAATATATCGGGAGACACAGCGGCACTTCTCCTTCCTCGGAAACGCAGTTGCAGAATATCCTCCTCTTGAAGATCACACTTTGCTCGGAAGTCCTCGGGTAGCCGGAGGTGGGAGCCGGTGATCTCCGGTGGAAGGGTGTAGCGGAACGTCGCTCGTAGTAGCATAGAAGGTGATAGATACCCTTGTATGGTGGATAAATATCTCTTGCGGCGCTGTTGAGGAGGTATATTTCACTGATGTATCAGCTTGTGTGAGGATGTGGTGTTGAGACAACATGTTGCAACGTGGTCGGAGAAACTCAGCCATTGGCAAGGATCAGGCCATTCCTCGGAACTTCGAGTATCCCCCAATAACTGATCATGATACTATAAACCTCGGAATCGCGTGTTTAATGTTCTAGAATTGCAGTTGTGTATCGTAGCCATGAGGCTGGATGTGATACAGACAGTAGCAGTATTCAGCCTCAGACAACTAGCTCTGCGCCTTTAACCCAACTCGCTTAGAGGTAATATCCACTGATCACCGACACTATCTTTATACCTTCCTGTTTAGTTTTTGCGTGATCAACTTGTAGCCATTCACATAGACCTCCTGGTTAGGGCTGCACTTCTGAACTCCGCTCTGGACCAGACACTTGCCAAGGCAAACGTCACAACTCTCCCAACTCCGTTTTTTATATTCTCCGACTGGTCTTTAGTCTCTCAGACCTCGATATATAAGCGCTGACTAGTTGACCGATCTATCTGACAAAACCAGTGCCCCGCCCCGAAGCAATATATCTCCAGCCGCGGGACAACGGCCCAAGGACAAGACCCTGACCACACTTACCGCGGGATTCAATTTACTTGATTGGCCCTGTCTTCGGCTACAAGCCCACGCTGATCCAGAAATTCCCGTGCCCAACATGGTAAGGGCAACACAACCACGAGAAAGCCATGTGTTTAGTGAGACCTGAGTAAGCCCCCCCAAGCATCTAGCTTCCGTCCAACACTAGAAGACACTTTAGTCTACGGAGTCGGAGTTTAACAAATCTTCTTTTTCCGCGGGATATAGTTACATCGCCTGTTAATATTCTCCGCCAAGGATCATACCACTGTGAAAGGAAAGTTAATGATGCAGGGTTGACGGAGGAGCAATTACTCCTGGTGCCCTAGAAATGCCAAACGCCACGAGATTTCCACGATGTTCACCGTGTGAAACTAGCCAATCTAGTGGTCGTGTCACTCTTGGGCATCAATGGGGTCATTTCCCTCATAGAGTTGATCGCTCCTATTTGCGGAGAACCTCGCGTCTAACTTCAACGCCGAACAACTGGGCCATGAACTTAGCCTGGGCCTCGCTTACAGCCTCTTGAATTAAGATTCGTCGCACCATGACTGTTTAAGCAGTGTTCCACGGTCCGTGGGAGGGCATTTGGTCTGGTCTAATTGGTCTGTTGGTCAGTGCTGAAAAAAGTGACATGCCTCCTTCAGCCCTATGGGATGATATCTGTATAAGCGACGCTCGGGACCGTGCAGTCGGCCTGGCTCGTGATACAATTGAGGGAAGCATAAAGAGGCCCTCTCGTCTCTATTTGAGTTTGTCTGGGGTTGAGTGTTGTTGGACATTAAGTGGTTCATCAATCAGTCCACTGTTTCCGCGTGTTGATGGCAGCCCTTGACCGTGTTCCCTATATAAGACTTCATCATCTTCAATGGATGGCCTTCTGTTATTCTCTTCTATCATTACTTATCTGATGGAAACCTCATTGGTCACATCAGTCACGCATACATCCCGTCTAGGCCTGCATGGCCTTTCTGTCTTGACCAATAACGACCTACATAGACTGTGATATCACTCACCAGCACCTCGCTCCAAGTCCAGCCTGATCCTACTCTACGGGTCACGTCACCTTGCTTCTTCCAGCAGCACTCTCTCCTCCCCGATCACGCAGCCAGATCCCTTCTACTCGATCGTATTCCAGCTGAAGCACCCTCCCGAGACATACATGTGTACCACAGCAATGTGTATCGCCCACTACCTCCACTACCACCATGTGCCCCCTTGTTACCGCCCAACAGGCCTGAACTACTACTACTCGTATTGTGCCGCTGCTTGCTACGACCGCGTCACCAGCCAGCCCCTCGCACCGTGTGGCAGCGTCTCGACCAGCTCTCCCCGCGGAGACCTCAACGACCCATGCACCATGAGCCAGTGTCTAATTGATCCGGGCTGTCGCTCTGGAGCATGTCGACTCGCTGATCTCAACGGGCAGTGGAAGTGCTGCAAGTGCGGGAGGCAGGGGAACTTTGATCGCCAGTGCTTCAATGTTCGATCTGCAGATGTGAAGATGTACTGCACACACCAGGTCTGCGAGAACTGCACGGCGGACGAGGCTTGAAGAGCCGAGACCTTGAGGCCGATATTCTTCGGCCTCCTCATGGGATTTGAGTTGCAGCCGATGTCTCAGCTGCATATAGTCCGACGCTGTGGATGTCTGCAGGGTGTAGTTCAAGAAGCCACATGTGCGAATTTATGCAGGCTACATCTCATGGCGCTTCCATTGCGGCAGGTCTATTATTATCACATTTATTGTTGTTTTGGTTTGCTGACTACATGCAGATTTGATCGTCATGTTGCCAATCTCGGTGATTCACAAGAGAAGCATCGACGAACTTCTGCAGAAGAGAAGATCATGGGATCAAGGACAGTTGAGTAACACTTTCGGCACGAGTATCAACAACCGATCGAGGTTTCACAGCACGGTACTTTCCGAGGTCGCCTTGTCATGACGGAGGAGATACTTTCTCCTCTTACGATATATCACAAGCTCGCGGTGATGGTGGAATCATACTCGTCAGCTATACTACAACCCAAGCCAACCTGCCATACTTCCGAGCTCCTAACTCCGCCCGCCTGGCACCGATACTCACAACTTCCTCAAGATTTGGCAGCCATGTCCGCCCTCGGGTTCTATCGCGGTTGGAGTTGCGCTGATGGCATCTTGATGAAAGGGTAAGGAGAGCCGGTTGAGAATAGATCGGAAAAGCTGAAGATGCTGGGATACATAAAACCCATTATCTCTTGAGCCTTTCTGCGAGATGTGAGATTAAGTCGCCATCGCAACAAAGCAATGTCAACAGCCACATGTCGAGATCGAAACCTCGTGCAGAAACTCAAACATCATGTGCCATCGAATCACTTTCCGTCTCGCATGCGAGCATGTCTCAACACACATAAGTTACTGCCCAGTCGGCCTCTCTCACCGCCGCCCCTGCAGCAACACGACCAAGCAGACCGTCCCATACCCTCCGCCGTCGGGCTACACGCTGCCCAAGTGTCCACTCGCCGACTGCCCCTTTGAGGCCAAGAATCAGGCGTGGGACTGCTGCTGGTGCGGGAAGACGTGGAATGTTGGTGGGCGGTGCAGCTGTGTCATGATCGGCGAGGGGGGCACGTATCGGTGCGAGCATATCTGCTGCAAGTCGTGTATTGCGTCTAGAGACTATTTCTCCTAACTTGGTATGCGATGCGAGGAGGAGATACCCTTGGATGGTGAATCACGAGTTGTTTCCGGAAGAAGGTCGTTGGAGATACTGTAGTTGTCAACTCTTTACCACTGTCATATCTCCGCCCAAGTGAGGCTTTCTGTCATGTTCACGTCGCGATCTTCTCCACGATCCCCTTCGGCTCTCATTCTCAGGCAACAGGCATCATCCCAGTAGATCAGTTCATATCCGTATCAACTCGGAGACTTGCCTCGTGACCATTGGCTTCTCGTCAAGTCCTCCCGAGGCTGACATGTTCTGTTCCACCAGATCACGTCTGGCTGCATTAGACCACCAGGGGTCTAAATCAAGATGTGAACAGGGACGGATGGGATGCTTCGATCGCGCTGGGCTGGTAGAGACACAAGATCCTGTGCCTTTTTGTGGGTTGTAGGTGTGAATGTGTTCCCTTGTCGGATGAGATGAGTACTCGGTGCCAAGGTCTCGCAGCCAGACCAACCTCATATATTACAAATAGATATCTGATACACTCGAACATCGTGCTCTTGCACCAATACCGTCGTCACTCTGATCCACACCAGATCAGTAATCGTAAAACCAGAGTACCGGGTTCATCACATCTCATCACCATCGATCTCACAATCTCAATGTTGTGCAACCACAGCATCACCCTCTACGACAGCCTCTCTACCAGGCTCTGACCTGTGGCGCCCTATAAATGGCCTCGGGCCCCGTTACACAGGACCCATCAGATCACACCCCGAGACATTGAGCCATGAAATTTTCCATGTCTCTGCCTCATCGGAGACTTGATCATGGAACGCACGCACACTCCCGATAATGCAGGACTCGAGGACACGATCGACGGGGCTGCGCTCTGCAGACGCCTCAACCCAGAGCGTGCAAGATGTATGGATGGACTCCAAATGTGCATCTCTTGGTCTCTGAGTATGAGAATTGCTTCGCTGATGGGGAGGAACTAGACCTGCGGCTTCAGAGAGGTCGATCTGTCTAGTCAGTTTGGTCCGTTGGTGTATAAATAGTCCCCAAGATGAAGCTATCAGACCAAGAGGAAATCCTCAGAATAACTGCTTCTCCTCAGACCAAGTGCTTGTATTCTTCTTAAGAACAAGGCAGTCACAATGTGTCACGGACATCCTCGACACCATCCCTGCGCCCACACATCCATCAACTGGCACTACTGCCCGTCGGCGCTCATCGATCTCGAGACGGGTTATGAGACGCCGTGCAGCAACATATCATTCGCGGCGGCTCAGCCCACGACGTCCGACTGCCCGCTCCAGAACTGCCAGTTCAAGAGCAAAGGCGGAAGCTGGACGTGCTGCTCGTGCCAGCAGGGTCCAAACACTCAAGGATGGTGCACGATGCCCACGAGCAGAATGGCCCTGAACCACGAGTCTTTCTCGGTCGAGCCGGTTCAGTCAACTTGTGATCACGGCTGCTGCAGCAAGTGTGTTCAGTACGGCAAGTCCCCTGTATCTGTCCATATTCGTGAATATAGAACTGACACACTTAGCCTCGAGCCGTGATGCCTCGCCTGAGATGACCTTTTCTGAGATCCGCAAGGGGTCAGCGTCGCGCAAGTTCGGGTACAGCAGCGCCACCAAATCTCATCGTCGCGGATCAGCCTTTTCGCTTCCTGCGTCTGGGGAAGAGTCTACGTCGTCGCCGTCAACGTCAAAGTCGAGTTCCGCAAGCTCGGGATATAAGGTTGGGATGGAGTACACGGCGAGCAAGGCCAAGTCGAGCAAGAAGAGACACAAGAGTAAGCGATGAGTGGTTGTGTTATTGGTACTGGTAGTGGTATACATGAGCTGTGTTTGTGTGCATGTGGTGGTTGACTGTCATTATTTGTATTTCTGTATCAGCAGAGCGTCGTGTTCCAGTCTCTGCAGTTTATTACAATAGACGTGGTTTCACTCTTTTATCACCAATTTATCAATCAATATACTCCTTACTACAGCATCAAACACATCATGATGAAGTCAGACATCTCCCACTATCGCCAACCTCAATCTCAGCTCCGCTCACACCAAGTCGAATAAACTTTCAGGCCAAGCCACAGCCAGGCCCAAATCAGTCCACCCTGCGGCCCGAGAAGCGTCCAAGCGAGGGGGAAGCTATCGGCTCTTTTTGTCCAAAGTGCCCCTTCAAAGGCCACGTGCGAGAGAAAGTATCCGGTTCCCGTCCGTTTATCGTTGGGGCCCTGATGAAGAAACTGAGACGAGACGAGACAAGGGTCGATGATGATCTGCAAAAGTCTTTTTGGGGTTTGGGCTGAAACATGAGCCTATGGTCTGGCTGCGATACGCTAGATTGAGATGGTATTTGAGGCCTGACAATAGGTAGTAGATTGATGAGTCGGAACAGAATCGTCGGTCTCTACTCCTTTGACTTCTGAAGGTACGCCGATAAGATATTTGATTCAGCTATGATCGTCGTATCCAATTCCTTCATCTTGAAGCATCACTCCTCATACCCACACGCCTATGATGCATGGATAGTGATAATTAATGTCAACACCAAAATGCGTAGTCGACGCCACTTCAATCAATCAAGAGTCCTACCGTCCGTCCTAAACAAGTGCCATTCATTTAGTCAGCGGCACCTCCGACGACGCCTCAGACCGACCGAGATGAATCTGGATCTCAAATCTTTAAACTGTCAGTGAAGATTAAGTCTGACAGTACAACTGTGATGACCGCTCGAGATGCATAGCTGGTGTGTGATATGGGAATGGGCTGCCAGGCTACAGCAATACGAGATCCATGTGCTATCGTTAGGAATACCACCCTCCCAAATGTCACAGTCGCAATCCAAGGAAAACCACGTGTGATGGGATCGACATCGCCCATCCCATCCCATCCATCCCATCCTCTCCCTTTCCCCCTTCCCATGTGGAAATGACTAACCAGGCTTTCCTCTTTTCTTTCTGAAGGCATCGATAACCTCCAAGCCACTCGTCATCATGATCCAATCCCATCGCGTGGCTTCCACGTGAGCTGGCGTATGTGATGGATGCATCTAGGTTGGCACATTCCAGTGCAGATTGTCCAGATTGCCCTGAGTTATTCTCTTGGTGTTTATCTCACAGACACACACAGAGTAGCATTTTTGCCCCCCCCCTCTCCCTCCCCTGAGGAAACATTAACATGGTGGCCACGAGTTCAAATGCAGACCATCACACATGTACATGAGATTTCAGGTGGAGAGTTGGGCCTGGGGTATTGTACGACTCCATTCGACCCTTGCCCGTGTTTTACAGGGCGGGACCAGTTCCAGGGGCAGTCCAGTCTCTTCAGTGACTCCATCATCTGTGGCCTGATCCTTGGATGTTTTGAAACAACGCTTCTTGTTACCATCGCAGTCTAATAGATGGGGGAAAAAAGAAAGAAAAACTCTGTATTTTTGCTTGATTTTGCTTGATTTGCATCGTTTTCATTCGATTCTCCATCATCGTCATCATCATCATCATCATGCCATATTTCACTTTTGTCCAGTGCAGTCTAGGCCCTCCCTCTCCTCTGACGGGAGATCCAACCGCCCAGAAAAAACAACATCTCTTAGCGTTCTTGTACCTCGGGTGCCACACCCCCTGTAAGCCCCTTCCAGGAGCCGCTGAGACTTGTGCCTGGGCCTTGTGGTCCCTGTGCCTCTTTTCTGCTTTAATCTCCAAATCTCCTCTCTTCTCGCCTCGGGTCCCCCCTTGCCCTCTTTTTTTTCCCTCTCTTTTTTAGATCTACGTATCTACATCTTGATTATCCCTTTCATAATCTGCTTTTACGTTCTTCTTTTCCCCATTTTTGACCATTTTGAACGGAAAAAGAAAAGTCGTGAGGAGAGAAAAGAGACACGGACGCTAATAATCGACGACAAAGCGCAGTCATTTAAATTAACTTGGCTCTACATCCATATAGCTCCGTCCGTCTCTCCTAACCATCAACTATTACGTCTAGGCAGCCCACTTTCTTCGTTCTCTCATTCTCTGGCTTCGTCTTTTCTCCTCTTCTTCGAAACCTCATCCCCTCTTTCGCGGTTTCATAAATCGCCTATAGTACCCGCAACTCACCGTCGCATCAAACATCACCATGCCTGCTTCCTTGGACTCTTCCCGGCCCATCATGGCCCCTTCGGTATGTTATGACCGCTCCGGGTCTTCTTTTCCTTCTGTCTGTCTGCCTGTCTGTCTATCACTCTGTTGCGTGCGGATAGTGCAATACTGTCCCTTTGTCCCCCCCTGTTCAAAGGCTTGGAACTTGTCCCGTCTAGTTCCGCCTCTAGTTTGGTGTCTGCCCACTTTGAGAGTGACGAGTGATGGGACGGACGGGATGGATGACTGGGCCGGATGAGTAGAGAGAATGGATGCGGATGTGGATGTGGATGCGGATGCTCTCGTCTTGTCACCAGTCACTCACTCACTTGTCTTTCAACTGAAATGTGACATCTTTGCCTCTCCGGCCGCTTGGTTCAGCCCATACTACCTTGCTCGTCATCCGTCTTTGTTCGCAGTGCCTATCACTGCCACCTTGATACATTCCCCTGTCGCCTCACGTCCCTCAGTCAGCCCAGCAATCCTTCCTTTTCCTCGTGGTCTCTCTTCTCGCAGACTACTTGAACCTCATCTGTCTCCCACCATGGCTAAGCCGTGGGTCTCTTCGCACGCTCACACCCAGCCCGACCGTCAAGCCACCAAGGAAAAGGACCAACCAGCTGACTCTACCTCCAAGAACCGCAACTCCGTCCGCTTCAGCACCTACAGCATGGCTCCTTCGCTGTCTCCCACCGTCGGAACAACCGACTCTGCGCACGCCGAGATCCGCGACATCGCTACCGGCCTCGACCGCATGGAGAACAAGGCTCTCTCCTCCCAGCGCGTCACTCTCACCGACGAGAAGACAGACACCATGAGCAAGCTCGCCCTCGGTGCTAAGCTCGAGCGCGCTCTCGACCGAAGAATGAGCGGCCAAGACGCTGTCATGCGGCCTCGCGGCCAGAGCCTCAACGAGAAGCTCAGCGAAAAGGAGTAGACCCAGAAAAAAGAAGAAGAAACAACCCACCAAAACCAACAGACAAAGCAAATGTCTTGCGAATAAGATACCCCCACGCAAACGAGCATTCTTCTTTTATTTTTTTTATATCGATATAAATCATCTTGTTTCTCTGGTCTCGATTTCCTCAGCAACGCCTTGGTTCTATCACTTTTTTCGCAAAGGAATAAAACACTGCGCCATGATCAACCTCAGGGGAAATTGGATGGAAATACGAGCCTCTACTCAGCCTCATCCCCCTAATTATACTCGCGAAACCCCAACCAACCCACGGGTCTTTTTTCACGAATACAGACGGCATGTGCAAAGAATCTGAACTACGATCACCTCTTGTGGACTTCATTTTCTTCTCTTTTTCTCTTTTTGTCTCTTATTCTGCTTTTTACTCTAATGGTATGCTGCGATGGAAACTCATTGGTCAAGATACGCAGGAATGGCAAGCAACGCATGGAGGAAAATGATCATCAGGGCACGGATAAAGGGGGCTGTTTCGCTTTTGCCTTATATCGTTTCCCCGGCGCAGCAAGTACGGGGCGGAGGAATTGGAAGTGTATGATTACATTGGATGCATTTGTGACGCCATGTTTTACACACGAGCTATAGTAAATGCCGACGGGAGTCGCCAACTCATTACCGTGATTCTGTTTCTGTTGTGAAAGTGATGGAATGGGCATGGGGAAAGAAGACCGGCCAAAGAAACCTAGGCTGTGTGAATCCACGAAATGTGTTGTAGTGATATTAACAAAACTCCTATAGCAACCATTACCAAAGCATTCCCTTGATATAAAAGACATTCCATATGCCAGTGTTGCTGGCATCTCTAACTGAGACCAATTCCATCGCGGCCCCATTTCCTGTGGTCAGCTAATGTCTCGGGTGAATTGTCGACTCCGTCTCAGCCCTCTTTATCCCAAACCGCCTCAAACTCAAATCGTAATCAACACTCCATGCTATTCATGCCTCCTGCTTCTCAATTCTCTCCTCGAGATCCTTCAACAGCTGTACCAACTCTCCCTCTTCACCCTCAACTTCAAGACCTCTCCTGACCCAATCCCTCGCCTCCTCCAATCTTCCCATCTCAGCCAAACACCTTCCCCTTCTCCACCAGGCCTTTGCATTTCCTACCCAGCGAGCCTCAACACTTGCATGAGCATCCACGGCGCCCTCGGCCCAGTTCTGCATCGCCATATGCGCCTGCGCCCGGTTCGCTAGAATTCCGCTGATCTCCTCTCGCACTAGCTGGGAGGGCTCCCACATGGGTCGCTGCATGGCCATTTGGAGGCCGAGGGTGTAGTACTTGATCGCATCGGGGTATTTGCCCTTGCGGTACTCGTTGTTACCGGAGTCGCGAAGCTTGGTCACTTGGGCGGTGCGCTTGGGGTTGACGGGCACGGGGGGAGGGGGTGCGCCTGTGGGTGATTCGACGTTGAGGAGAGAGCGATGTAGGGTGTTGAGGGCCTCAAGCTCAGCATTGAGTGTGCGCGATGGTTGTTGAGAGCTGATGGCCTTGGACTGAGGGTCCATCTGGAGGGGGAGGAGGTCGAAATGTGTGAGGTCCGACATTGTGGCGGTGAGTTTTTGTTTTTCCTTCTTTGTGAAATGTCTTATGAGATTTTTTATAGCCGTGAATTGTTAAAAAGAGCGACAACGCGGCTGGGAGTGTGAGCTGGCAACGAAAGGTTATGTGCAACTGGGTGTATGGATTGAGGTGCTGTTCAGGACACCTCACAAAAAGCTTATCTTATCAGCACATGACACCCCTCAGAGCCACCACCATCCATACCCTACACGTTGATGGACTTGTGTATGTAAGAAGCGGCTCAGAAGATCATTGAATGCTTTATATATGCTCATCTTTTCTATTGTTTTACCTTGCTTATCTTGTTCAAGATGTAAATATGTTTTAAAAAAACATGCGCAGCGCATCTTGCCGTCCCTGATCCCATATAATGGAACCTGTCGAGGTACAGGAACACTTGTGTATCAGCAAGCTGTCAGACCTGCTGGGCCGGAAACAGCTACCACGCACTATTCCGACAGTCGATATGACTTACAATAAGAGTTCTAGTGTGTCAATATAAGTGAACAGCCTGTTAGTAGGCGTACATCATCAGATTGCACTGACATAGAACACAGTGCACTGACGTCAACTTCAAAGACACATTCACATGTAAAACGAATTGATCAAACAAGAGCCTTTCCTTTTCTACTCCTATTGTGCAAATGCGAGACCCTGTCCCGGTTTGGGAAGCGTAACAAGATCACCTCCAAATCGCCATCACTCATAAAACCCGTCCGCCGAACTCTGACGTCCTTGGGTGATCAACGGGAGAAACATGTCAAATTCCAGAAACCCTTAAAACGCCCATCAACGAAAGTATCCCTATCCATTCATCAAAGCCTCATCACAGATCCCAAGGTCGAAAGAGTCTCGGCACACAAAGTCTCGGTCATCATCATGGTGTTGATTGTCGGTCTCTTGTGCTTTAATTCCTTCTTTTGAGGGCAGTGCAAATGTGGTTCGACGATCGGGGAGGGAGTTTTTTCATTTAGAACATTCTTTTGGGGGGAATCGACATCTAATCCTCGAGCCACCCTTGCCATCACTCAGCAAATCAAGTAAATCCCTTTGTTGAACCGCCGCGCCATTCTAATGAAACGCACGAGAAATGATAGACGTTGCCAAGTTTACCTAGACCGGCAAGATCCCATGTCGAGGGATTTGGCCAGCTTAGTAGCCGTAGTTGGCAAGGGCCTTTGCGGTCTCCTCCTTGACAGAAGCGTTCTTCTTCGCATCAGCCAGTTGTCGGGCAGCAATCTTCTTGCGCTCGTAGAAGGCAGCGCCCTTGGCCTTTCTTCGCTCCTCCAATCTGGGTAGAGTTAGTCATGTCCCAAGTCACACACAACACAGCAAAACATACCGAGCAACGACGTCCTCGTACTTCCAGCCAACCTCGCTGGACAGACGACCGACAGTGCAGAACTTGCGGCCGGGCTGGAGTCGGAGAACACGGAGAGCCTGGGGAACGACGACCTTCTTGGTCTTGTCGTAGGGAGGGGGGACACCCTCGAAGACCTTGAGGCGCTCGAGAGCAGCGGCACCACGGGCGGTCTTGTGGGGGATCATGCCACGGACAGCCTTGTAGAAGATTCGGGAGGGAGCGCGGAAGTGGAAGGGACCTGTATCGAGTCAATGACTGTGGTCAAGTGTGTAGGTACGGTTTCGACTCACCACCGCGGGTGGGGTTGTAACGGGTGATCTTTCGGAGGTGGGCGTGGTACTTGACTGTTGAAATGATCAGCTTGGTGTTCCTAGGAGTGGCATCGCTTTGGTGTTGGCGATGCTCGGCCACGTATCGGAGTGGTGTCGTGGGGTGGACATACGCTTCGCACGGAAGAACTCGCCAGAGATGTTAAGAGCCTCGCAGCGGACGATAACGATCTTCTGGCCGCTGAGGAGCTGCTTGGCGACAATAGAGGCGAGTCGGCCAAGGAGATGGCCCTTGCCATCAATGACGACCTGTAAACGCACACAACGGTCAGCGAAATGCATCTTCAAGACCAATATTCCCATGTGAAGCAAACGACGAGCAGCGTTCACAGCACCAGCAGGTGCTGTTGACTGAGACCCCAAAGCATGCCCAATCCCATAACCATTGCTTCCCGGCTGCCCGCAACTCGTCTTTTGCCTCAAGACACAACATGAATTGTGAATGGATATGTTGTTTCAGTCGGTACTCACAACTTGCTCGAAGCTCGACATCGTAACCGTCTTTTCTGGGGGAATTAAAGAAAAGGAAAGAAGGGCAGCTCAAATCCTCAAACCGGTCGGCGAAGATTTGTGTTTTGCTGTGCTGCTGGGGTTAGTCGTCCCTCGAATGTTGGGTGCAAGTGGTCGCGATAGTGATTGACGGGCGAAAAATCCAAGGACCGCTTGAGGGCTCGTTGTGCCTTCTGAGTAAACCGCGCTAGCCTAATGGGGCAAAGGCAACCTTTCACTGCGAGCGACTCCTTTCCCGCTTAGGTCTCTTAGCCCTAGAGGCTTGAGCCGAGGAATTCCCGGCCCGCGCACTGGAATCATGCAGTTTTTGGGCGTCGGCTTGTGTCGAGGAGATAAGGCAAGGTTCGCACGTGATGATAGAGTTGAGGCTGTTCCAAGACACGGCATTGGGTTTACATCATAAGTCATGACAGGGATCCGTGTTGATACTCAAGATTCCAATTAAATGTGCCAATCTGCTCAATGCTGTCTATGGTGGTCATGGTCAAGGCAACGCTTGAATCTATTGTACAGCTTGTTCTATATCAAGAGCAATGGTAAGGTAGTCGAATAATGGATTATTCCCAGTAACGCCTGCACTCAAACCAGACAATCTTTTCCACTGAACATCAACGCCATCGCTTAACCGCGGGCTTAAGATTCCTTTGCAATATCCAGGTCCTTCAATGTCTTTTGTACCTGTCTCACCAATTCCTTCCTTCGTGCTCTGACGTCGGGCATTCCCTCAGCCTCAACGCCGTCCAGTTTCAACATGATGTGCATCATAATGCTCTCAGAAAGTTTTCGGTGATCTTCCTCTCGCTTCTTGGGGTCTGAAGGTGGCGACTCAATGTAGTCGGAGCACAGAGGCAGCCACTTGATTTGGTACTCAACGGCAAGATCGTCAAGAACCTTCATAGGACCGCTGGTTGCGCCCGAAGATGTGGGTGGCGCAGGAGGTGATCTGGGGTGGTCGAAAGTAGAAGCGCTGTCTCGGGGGCTGCCTGACAAGGAGTCACCATCACTGGTGATACCCTTCTTCTTGTCACGCTTCTTCTTGCGGCGGCGAGTCTTCCTGTCTTCTCTGGGAGCATCGACAATCACCATCTCCTCTTCTGAGCCACTGCTGGCATCATTAATCTCGGGCATGACCGCCATCAACTCGCTGTTGTTCTTGACGCCATAATCTCGTACTGGCGCCATGGGGTCCTTGAGTTGCTTTCCTTTATAGAGAAGCTTGATGCGTGATGTTCCTCGCTCAGGAAGTTCCATCATCAGACCAACCCGGTCCTTGACGTCTATCACCCGCAACTTTCCATCTCCAATAGCATATGCGGGAAAGTGAGCGGGATATGTGATGCCGCGATTCTTGATAAGGAGGACATCGTCTTCTGGAGCTGGTGGGGGTGCAGTCGAGTGAGATCTGGGATAGTATCGCTCCTCGGTGACGCCATCAAGATCTTGAGATGTGATATAGCTAAAATCGTCGTCGGTGACAGCGGGGACGCCGCTGGGCATAGAACTGTAGGGCGAAACTTGTTCGCGGCCGATGGACCAGCCGTATCTCGACATCGTTAATGGGACGGCGAGCAGGACGGCGAGGCTGCTGTAGACAACGGTAGGAGGTACGCCGAGGGTGTCAGATATGTATCCGCTCGAATCTTGAAAAGCAGACGAGAGGTTAGCCAGCGCCCCGTTGAGGTAGGACGTGACGTTTTGTAAGGCACCGGGAGATGCCACGATTTCTTGGGCGGAATCCACCTTGTTCGATGTTTTCTAAGGTGGTCCAAAAAAGGACACCCTAGAGGCAAATGGGAATACGCGTTGCAGCAATTGACCAAACCAAGGCCCAAACTGGAGGAGGTCGAAAGACAGGGCGGTCGGCGATAAAGCTGAGCGACTGGTACTGGTGGTTCTCTTGTGATCGACCCGTGGGCTGATGTGGAGCGATGAGCAAGCAGCAGGACAGAGCCAGGTGGGCTACGGTGCACGACGAACAAGAAGCTTGCGAGGCTTGCAGATGGCAGCAGAAGGCGATGATCAACGACCCTTGGGCCAGGGTCTTCCTAGTGATAGCCGACAGCCAGTGACAGAAGCTAGAAGGTATCTAACCTGTCTCGTCTTTGCGCGACGAGGCGAGTTGGTAGTGGGGGAGGTCAGATCAAGTGACTCTGGTGATACAAGGCGAGACTGGGCAAACGGGTGTATCGGGCTGGGCTCTATTTGCGGTGCCACTGGTGAGGGGCTTAGGCGTCGGTGCAGCCCAGATTAACAAAGTCTCTCTCTCTTTTGGTTGTCTCTTGCAGCAAAGCGTAGGTACCGGTACCGAATCGTGAGTTGATGATGACGGGGGGCGACGCAATGCAAGAAACCGGGCAGCTTAGGGGATACCTGAAAACCGCAGACGTGAGAGCGGCGATTGGTGGAGATGGGGGCGGAGTACAGCAAAGTACATGTACAAGAGTCGCCCCAAGAAACAAATCGAATGCAAGAAATATGCGCTGTAGATTTTGTTTCTTTTCTTTTGGGAATAGTGAGAGCTTGTGCGTCGTTCCGCCTGTGCTTGTGTCGCAGTTGATGATGGATGGTGAAAAAAGTGTAAGAAGTCTCGCAAAAGGGAGAGGCCAGATTTGGGTTTCTAAATTTGATGATCTGGACCCCTCCACTGATTTAATCTCAGCCAAGAGCCGCACGGGGGAATGACAACGCCTCTTCCAGGTTCATGGCCTGATAATTGGCAATCGAAATCTGGGGGAATGTGTCAGACTGTTCTAGCGGGAAATGGTAGGTAATTAAGGGGTCTCCAAGCGCTAAGAGTTGAGGTTGTCTCTTCAACTTCAACTTTGAAGCTATAGTCTAGATCTGAGTATGTTGGGAACGAATAACTGGAATTTTTGCGATAAAACCCGTATCTGTTGTTTTCAAGCCACTCCCGTAAAGTTTTGGCCTCCCGTTGAAAGAAACAAAGCCAAGTCAGGTATAAACTACATCATGAAGTTTGTCAGTGTTTTCATGGTGGGTATGTCCAGAGCCACCTCAGGCTTGTCTTAGATCATTTGATTCAAAGTCTGAGCCAATGGCCAAAGAGCATTGGTGTTAGAAAGCCAGAGCTTAAGTAACAATCCGTTGTCAGACTATTGTTACTTAAAAGCTCAGGCTCCTCTTGAGTGGAGGTTTGACGATGCTATTATGGCGAGTAGGCCCGATGGACCACCGTAGACTCTTATTGCTTGAGAAGCCTGAAGCCCAAGACTATAAAGAAGCTCAAGGCATCTGATAACTCTAAACTGAAATGAAACCAATCTCATGGTTCTTATTTCAGTGTTCAGTTACTCGGCTCCCTCTCAACTCAAATGTTTCAGATCTCACCTGTCTGCATGATTGACTTCACTTACCCTACTCCAATTTTCAACATCAAGTGAATAGGCATTAAGAACTACAGTATTAGCAGAGCGTCTCGCAAAGGGAAATCAAACTACCGGGACACTCTTTCGAGCTTAGATACTGTTGTCATGTTCCATGATGAGTGATCCTTTGGCTTATAAATGTAAGGATTCTGTTGTAGTGGCTTGTTCTCACAGCATAAGCACTTACACAGTACCAGCGCTGACTGAGTATGTCAAAACACCATTTGGAATCATCACCTCCTACTTATATTGTATCTGTAAATGATTACATTGACAAGACAAATACATCACCAATATTTAGCTGCACAGCCGAGGCGATGATGAATGAAGCACCTCATCACAATGATTCCAAAAATCATGATTACCTAATCCCGAAAACCTAGCTCATTGCATCATCGCATTTTTCATGCTTGCCGAGTTAATTCCACTCAAAAACGCCCCTGACAAAGCAAACTCGCCTTTCACAGCCCTGCATTACAGCCCAGTACAGCTAAATCAACCTCTCTATCTGACGTAGAATAAATACCTCCACCCCACTTTCCCTTCTCCTACATCAAAGCCTCTCGCTCTCCTCTATGAATTTCTTTAGATCATTCTTCACTCGCGCAACAAGCCCAGGCACAATGACCCAAGCATCCACCAAGGTTCAGCAGCTCATCGACAACAACTCTGTTGGTACGTTATCTCTGCTTTGCGCCCCGCGCTGGACCCCTGCTAATGACCCCTCGTAGTTGTCTTCTCCAAGTCTTACTGCCCTTACTGCAAGCAGACCAAGAAGACCCTGGATGAGCTTAACACTGAGTACGAGCTTCTCGAGCTTGACGAAGTTTGTAAGTTTTACAGTTCTCAACATTGTCTCAAATTACGACCTCTAACATCTTACAGCCGACGGTTCTGCCCTCCAGGACGCTCTTGAGCAAATCTCTGGACAGCGCACCGTCCCCAATGTGTACATCAAGCAGCAGCACATTGGTGGCAACTCCGACGTTCAGAGCTTAAAGTCTGGTGGAAAGCTTGCTTCTCTTCTCAAGGAGGCTGGTGCCCTGAAGGCGTAAGAAACATCAAAACAAATGTCGGACACGTTGGGCTAAGGGCACATGATGCTTCAGTTCCAAGCTCTAGGCATGTCTTTGTAGACCGTATGCGGCATATAGATATCGGTTGCACCTGAAGATTAGACGGTATTTCAGGATGGGTGGATGACCCAGATGAGTTGAATTCATGACCCTTTACAATGACTTGCTGGCTTGTGCCTAGTGATACATGGCTTGATTTCCGTAATGTACATCTTTTTGCTGTGGTTTGACCCTCTCACAAGACCTGGGTGGCAACAGTGCCAACAGGTCTTTCGACAAACTCCATGACGCCATTGATGATGTTCGTCCTGGCCTCTTCTGACGCAACCTTCTTACCGGAGAGGTAGTTGAGCCACAGTAGTCTTGAAAGTCGTTCGTCCTCAACAGTTCCCAGTGTGGACTTGACAGACTCCTTACGAGTGCCATCAGTGTAAGTGATGGTCAGCTTTCCAGTGGCATCTCGAACAAGAAGCAGTTCGTTCTTTTTGGCTACCAGGCCTCGCTGGAACAGGACCTTGAAATGTCTCATGGCGTCTCCAAATGTCTCATCATTATACTCCGCATTATGTGATGAGCGAGCCTGAATAGCCCTCACAAGGCCGTCGCGCATATGAGGAAAGTCAGTATCTCGGACAGGAGTGATTCGGAATGCTGAGCGGCATCCAGCGTCCTTGAGAATCAAGTTCCATGTCTCTTCACCCTCGACAGGATCCTGAAGAGCCTTGCGCAGATCCTCCTTCTCAGAAGGAATCAGTGTTGTGGCTAGAGGGTTAATCTTCTTGACCAGATATCGCTGGAGCTTCTCGATATCCTGGGTAGCAACATAGAAGCCCACCACGTACACCTCGATGCCAAGGAACGTCACTGTCCTTGTTCCCAGCCCAACCAGAGTGAACTCTGTGCCATGCTTGTCCGTTACTGCGGCGGCAATTGGTCCAGCAACGTCGCCTGCTGCCCCGGCACCTTCAACTTCTAACCTTCGAGGGAACAATTTCACGGTCTTGTTGCCTGTAGGAACAACCTCATTTCCATCTTCATCGTGAATAACCACTTTTCGCTTCTCGCCCGCCTCTGTCTTGAAGATTTCTGTCGGAACTTCCGTATCGCATTTGATAGCAGCCTTCTCTTTTTCCCCTTGGGCCTCAATAGCCTTCTTCAACTTCCATGCTGTGTAGACGAAGGAAACAATGCCGGCAATGGCACCAGCAGCTAGAAAAGCGGTGCGGTTCTGTTCGTAATCTCGTCGCTTAGAATTGAGCTGATTGACATCGAGGTCGTCGGTCAGACGATTCGATCGCTGGGAGAAAAGAGTCCGTCGGGTTGTTCGAGCGACGGCGCATCTTGCGTGGGCTGATGCGCGAAGCGCAGGGCGGAGAGTTGAGGGACGGAGCATTGTGGCGCTCGCGACGTAATGTCGAATAGGCCACTGACTAGCAAATTGAAATAACAAAATCTCCTCAATCAACTACACCAGGAAAATGAGCTTGGTGCTGGTCTGAGTTCCTAGTCAGGTACGTGCAAGAGTTCCATACCATACGGAGCATACGGGTAAACCTCATCCGAGGAAACTTGCAGGGCCCACAAAATACATCACCAAGCTTCAGTTCACCTACGTCAGCGATGCCATCGCGGGGGGTCTTACCCTGTACCCTGAGTTTTAGAGGATCGAGATGGTTCAAATATGATGAGATATCACGGGAGTAGGATATGGTCAGAAGATATGTGCCAGTTTCAAAGAGACCGACATTTTATCCAATATACTAGCTCTGACGCGCCTCGTTTACAGCTTCAACGTGATAAGTACCAGTTGAAACTTGTATCAGCGTGACATTTGTGTCATGTGAAACTCAATCATCAAGATGGAGTTGTTGGCGAACCGAATTGCTCTTCCTATCATGCATGGGTAATAGGAAAGACATGCATTATTTTCTATCCTTGTCATAGATTCAGTATATGCGTTTGCTTGCATCCTCATATCCATTTATCATCGCGTCGTCTATTAATGGCTCAAGCCACCTGCACGGCGGATATTGATTCGTCCTTTCAACCTTTGAACCTCAAATCAGAACATCGATCACACCTCCTTCATGTACCTGATCCCATGTCAGTCATCTTCCCCGCAGCAACAATAACAGATAGGTAGACAGCCCAGAGAGACATGTTGACTGAGGCGTGAACCAGGCACGCGGTTTACTGAAACATCAATCATTCCTCGCATTGAACCTCATCAAACTCCTGACTCCAACTCACGCATCATCGCCCTCAAGAACAAGAGCAAGAACAAGAACAAAACAAAGACCCGCAGACCTCAAACCCCTGACCTAACCAGTCCTGACATACCAAAGAAACCCCACCACGGACATCCCGCCCGACTACGACGTAGGAGGAGATCCAGATTCTAGGCTGGGGGATCAACTGGCCTGGGCTCACCCAATCCATCCTCTATCGGGGTCAAGCCTCAAGCTCAGCGCTTGTAGAAAGGGCCGTCGTAGCGCACGACAGCGGCACTTTACAGGGGACGCGGCTGAAACCAGCAAAATAAACACAAACGCCTCTTGGATCCATGTCTCTGGTCCATCGCCTCTTCCTCGTGGATACTTGTGCTTCTTCATCATTTGGCTGTGTCATCAGTGCTGTCTTCCCTGCTTTTTAAGTACCGCAGCCGCGCCCAACCTGACCCTGGCGCTGGCAAGACTGGAGCCCAGCACCCAAAAACCTCCGCCCCATTTGGTTGCCCTGCCTTATTACCTTACCTCACCTTACCAAGCCAACACACTCCCAGCGCCAAAACATCATCACCTTCATCGCAGTCGCGAAACACACCTTTCGGGTATGAAAGGACCTTTTTGACCTGTATTATTACACACGCATCTTCCGATTGCTCGCTGCTTGCCTGCAGATACCCACTGTTGATGTACCTGCGATAAACAGTCACCCGCTACCGTTACCGCTACCGCTGCTTAAGAGTCACCCTTGTGATCCCTGAACTCCGCCTGAATCCTGCCCAAACACCGGAAAAGCCACCCTGAAAGCGCTTCTTTGACCGTGTTTGCGTTTCCATCTGAAGCGCTCCTCCCTCAACACCGACAATATGGCCGCTGCTGCCGCTGGCCCTGCCTCTCGGCAGAGTCCTGCAACCGCCGACGAGCAGGAAGATTCTCGATCGTCATCCTCATCAACTTCCCCCGCGCCCGCCGATAACGAAGAGTCCGATTTCTTTCTCGGAGCCAACGACTCCCAGTCAAGCATCGGAGTCCCCAACTTTCAAGATATGCAGGTGGAAGATGCTTGCCAACCGCCCGTCCATCGGTTGCCAAACGAGATCCTCATCAGCGTGTTTGCCAAATTGAGTTCTACCTCCGATTTGTTCCACTGCATGCTGGTTTGCAAACGCTGGGCTAGAAACACAGTAGATCAACTCTGGCATCGACCAGCGTGTACGAGTTGGAAGAACCACGGCAGCATTTGTCAAACGCTGCAGCTCGAGACGCCGTCTTTCAGATACCGCGACTTTATCAAGAGGCTCAATCTCGCCGCCCTTGCTGACAAAATCAGCGATGGTAGTGTGATGCCGCTCGCAGTCTGTAGCAGGGTGGAACGTTTGACACTTACGAACTGTCGCAACCTCACCGATTCCGGACTCATCGCCCTTGTGGAGAATAGCACATCGTTGCTGGCACTCGACATTTCAAACGATAAGAATATTACCGAGCAGTCTATCAATACCATCGCCAAGAACTGCAGTCGCCTTCAAGGACTCAACATTTCTGGCTGCGAGAATGTCTCCAACGAGAGCATGATCAACTTGGCAACAAGCTGTCGCTATATTAAGAGAGTAAGTTGACGATGAAACCATGTATGTTTTGGACGTTGGCTAACTCCGTGCAGCTGAAGTTGAATGAATGTAGCCAGCTCCAAGACGACGCTATCCACGCCTTCGCCGAGAACTGTCCCAATATCCTCGAGATCGACCTCCACCAGTGCAATCGCATTGGTAACGGCCCCATAACTTCACTTATGGTCAAGGGCAACTGCCTCCGAGAGTTGCGGCTAGCAAGCTGCGAACTAATCGATGACGATGCTTTCCTGACTCTACCCCATGGACGACTTTTTGAGCATCTCCGCATCCTCGACCTGACATCATGTGTGCGCTTGACAGACGCTGCTGTCCAGAAGATTATTGATGTCGCACCTCGCCTTCGCAACCTTGTTCTAGCCAAGTGCCGAAACATCACTGATGTAGCCGTTCATGCCATCTCAAAGCTTGGTAAGAACCTGCATTACGTGCATCTGGGTCACTGTGGCAATATCACCGACGAAGGTGTCAAGAGATTAGTCCAGAACTGCAACCGCATTCGATACATCGATCTGGGCTGCTGTACCAACTTGACAGATGAGAGCGTGAAGCGTCTTGCTCTGTTACCCAAGCTGAAGCGTATTGGGCTTGTGAAATGCAGCTCTATCACGGATGACTCAGTCTTTCATCTCGCAGAAGCCGCATTTCGACCCAGAGTACGACGAGATGCCAGTGGCATGCTTGTTGGCAATGAGTACTACGCTTCGAGTCTCGAGCGTGTTCATCTGAGCTACTGTGTCAACCTTACCCTCAAGGTTCGTCGCCCCTTGGCTCCAGGAATCACAATTACTGACATTTCACAGAGTATCATGAAGTTGCTCAACTCATGCCCTCGATTGACCCACTTGAGTTTGACTGGAGTTGCCGCTTTCCAGCGTGACGACTTCCAGCCATACTGCCGACAAGCACCCCCAGGTACTTGGCTCGTGAAATTTCGTTTACTGTTGCTGACCTGATACAGAATTTACGCAACACCAACGAGATGTGTTTTGCGTCTTTTCCGGCACCATGGTATCCAAATTCCGTGATTTCCTCAACACTTCACCACAATTCGAGGAGCTATGGGACATGCACGGCTGGAATCGAACGGCAGTCTACCCCGGACAACGGCAACGCACTTCCGTAATGCAGCCAGCAACCATTGCCGGAGATGGAGCCGACGATGAGATGGTTGATGACGAGAACGATTTCGAGGGTCTGGACGGCAGCGAGATGGTCGTGGATGCTCAGGCACAAAACCCGGCCAACGGCAATGGAACGATAAACCCAAACGCTCTCACGAACCACGGATTTCAACAAGCTATTCCCGTACCGCCTCCAGCTCCCAGCTTCCCAATAGGTCAGCTCCCTCCATTCTTTCCGACGTTCGCCCGCTTCCTGCCTTCATCGTCACTCGCACGACAGGAACCAGGATTGCTTGGGCCAGCTTTTATTCAGAACAGCATTAACAACCTACTAGAAGGCGGAACACCACAGCATACCACTAGCCAAGCGAGCGCAGCACCTCTTGGACACGGGCATCCAGGAAACGGGGAACCCTCGACCGGCGCAAGCACTGCGACTATTCACCGACCTCAGGAGAACGGTGACCAATCTGACGCGATGAACTGAATGACGGACACTTTTCTTTAGTTCTAGAGATGACACCACCGGATCCTTTTGTTGCTCACTTCCCTGTTCATGGTAAGGTCGCTCGACCATAGTGAGAGACGCGACTAACAGCCATCAGCATTAGATTATACGCGCTTTCGCTTTCGTACGGAATGGCTAGAGGACACAGGAGTGTATATGGAGTTTTGTGCTTAGCATGCCGTGATTTTCGGCGACGACTTTTGACGGCAAAGACCAAGCAAGATACCACAGGACAAAGAAGGAAGCGGGAGGCATGACAATGAGAACTCACGTGCTTTGGTTTTAAGCCCTTGATAGGAGTATAAAGGACCCCCGAGGAAACGGTTTGTAGGGGTTGTAATTTATGACAATCAAATATCAACGGCCAATGAATGGGTCTATATGCTTATTCATGACTATGCGAGAACCGTCCGCGAACTGGTAGTGAGAAGTGATATGTTCATGCCCCTTGATGCTTACAGTGGACATGTCAACGCGGTATGGACAGCTTCGGAAGGCATTACAAAAGGGTATATTTAACTCTAAACTTAGAAGCGAGTGATGCTCAAGATACACAGCATGCATATTTCACTCTGACAATTTGATCCGCCCCCTATGTCACTCATCTCGACTTTTAGACCTTCTCCTGACTTGTTCGGGCACTAGCATCAGAATGAGGGTGTGTGCTGTCAGCCATGTGTCGAGTCATCTCAACATAGTCATAGGCAAACTCGCCCAGCTGACCATCGTCAGTGCCGAGCTCCTCCTCCTCTGCGGAGACACGAAGGGAGAGGCCAGGGATGAGGTTGAGAAGGAACAGGAGAATGCAAGTGAGAGTAAAGGACCATGCGAAGACAGCAAGAGTACCAGCGATTTGGTAACCAAGCTGAACAAAGTGACCGTCAACCCAGCCAATGGGGTCATACTCTCCACCATCGAGAGAGGCAATCGTTTTGCTTCTGTGAGTTAGCAGGTGTCATTGTAGAAAAGGGAAATAGGGAGACGTACGTTCCAAAGATACCGGTCAGGATGTTGCCAACCATACCACCAATACCGTGGATGGCAAAGATATCAAGACTGTCGTCAACGTTGATGAGGAACTTGACCTTGGTGGCGAAGTTGCAGAAGACACCACCGCAGATTCCGATAATGACGGCGGCCCAGGGCTTCACGAAACCGGCAGCAGGAGTGATGGCAACGAGACCAGAAATGGCACCGGAGCAGAAACCGATAGTGCTCCACTTCTTCTCGAGACGGTAATCGAGGAGGATCCAGGCAATGGCACCGCATGAGGCAGCCAGGTTGGTCACGTAGCATGCCATGACGGCGCGGATGTTCATGGCGAGAGCAGAACCGCCGTTGAAGCCGAACCAGCCAACCCAGAGGAAGACCGTGCCGAGAACAACGTGGGTGACGTTGTGAGGGCGGTAAGGAAGACCGTTGTTGTTGGAGTAGCCGGTACGCTTGCCGAGCATGAGGGAGTAGGCCAGCGCGCAGGTTCCTGATGAGACGTGAACAGGACCGCCTCCAGCAAAGTCATAGCTGGGAAGGTTGAAGAGCCAGCCGTTGGCATTCCAGGTCCAGTAGGCGATGGGATCGTAGACGATGGTGGACCAAAGGAACATGAAGACCATGGCGGGGAGGATGCGACCTCGGTCAGCAACGGCACCGATGGCAAGGGCAGGACTGGTCATGTTAGAAAAGCGAACGCTGAAGTTCTTGAGGGGAACTCACGTAATGGCAGCGAACATGCCCTGGTACAGACAAAAGAGAATATCAGGGAGAGCGGAAGAGCCATTGGGCTGAGCGAGGGTGTCCATGAGACCAAACTGTGTCAAGTCGCCGAGGAAGGAGTTTCCAGTTCGCGAGAAGGTCAAGGAGTATCCCCAGAAGAACCATTGAAAGCTGATGACCGCAACTGATATCATCGACAACAGAATCAGCGTCAAAGCAGACTTGCGGCGGGCAAGACCACTGTAGAAGAAGCCGACGCCGGGAATCATGAGAAGGACGAGCACGGCGCTGACGGCGAGAAATGTCAAGTTGCCCGTCTAGATCTTGTTAGACAACACGACACAGCGAGATACATGTGGAAAACATACGTCGTAGAAGATGTTGAGATCATGCACATGGGTTGAGTAGCCATAGTCGGCATGATCAGTGGTGCCATTGTAAGGAGTGGTCATCTTGACGAGACTGCGCTTGAGACGCGGATTCTTTGATCCAAACCTTTGCGCCGGTTGAACCTTTTCAGCTTCAACTTATGCTGGGAAGAATGGAGTGATTGAAGGATGAAGAACCCGGGGCCACAGGGCTAAATATGTTTTGACTCACTAAGCTTGCGACGAGGACCAGGACATAACGAACGTGGTGCCAGGGGGGGAGGGTATGGCACATAGTGTGGGGGATACTTGATAAGACGCCCGTAGCTTGAGTAGCAATAGGAAGGATACTCCACCACATGTTCGGTTTGGGCTTTGGTGAACCCGTATTTGGATACGGAGGTATCACAAGGGTGTTGATGCTCAGGTGCCAAGCCGAGCTGGATGATGATCCTCCACGATCCAAGACTTTGTCCATGATAAGCTTGAATAGATGATCTTGTAGCAATGCGATGATGTTGACTTGACGCAGCTAGTTTGCGCCAGAAACGAAGTCGTGGTTGTGTAAACGGTCCCCTGTATGGCTGTTCCTGAGTCTGGCACACCCATCGCTGCTTATCACACCCAGCATTCCGATTCGGTTGTATTGGGAGGGACGCCACACCCAAGTTTAAATAGGCTCTGCTGATAAGCATCAATATCCCTATAGGACCTCGGATTGCAACCTTCGCTTGGCAGTTGGTCCGCAATGAATATCTTCTCTTGGCCTAATTGTAGGCATTTGACTCCTTTGATGCACGCTGGGAGGGGAAATTGCTGTCGATATCGGCAGTGTGTCCCGGCCATGCTTACTGAGGAACCAAAGGATGAATATACGGACGGACGGCCGCAATAGAAAGTCTAGTGCTGAGTATGCCATTCTGATTCGCTATTGTTAGACATAATTTTAAGCATTTTAAACTCTGATGTGTTGACTCTGACACGTCGGAGTGAGTTCTTAGACCAAAGTTACATGGCCAGAAAGCTCCGAGTAGAATGAAGCCTCGACACCCTCTTCTGCGACATGCACTCAATGTTGCGCTTCCCCAGACGCCGCATGACCGGCCAGAGTTCTTATCTGACTTCTCCTCAAGGTTGCCGAATTCCAGGTCGAACCGTTGAAGGAGGTCGAATAGAGCATGTCTGATTGGATGTTTCCTTATCTCTTGGCAGCTTCGGTGGAGTTCCTAGCGTCAAGACCCTGGACAAGGACCAGGATCCATGTCCCCAGGTGTCTTGTAGCTCGGCCGATATTTGATAAAGATAGACATGCTCAAAGCGTGAGCGTTTGTGCCAAATTTGGAGTGAATTTGCTGTCTGCTCGAGACTGCTTATTGTTGAAACTTTGTGTGTCTGACGGTGTTTGTGCGAGCCTGCGAGGTGCTGATCTCCTCTCGGGTCAAAGGATCACCGGTGTCACGTATATTGTGGTTGTGTTTCATTCCCAAAGATCTGGTGATAGACATGAAGAAAATAAGCATATCGAGTCCACATGGCACATGGTCTTCAAGTAGCCAAGAATTGATGTGATTGACATCGTTTCCCCGGATTCTCAACTGTCAAACATGCTTTGCGCCCGCAACGCCCTAGATTGAGCCTCTGTTGCGCGCGTCAGTATGCGAGTCGCCCGCTACGACGATAGATATGATCGGAGACCATGTATATAAGCTGGACCTGCGTCCACTACAAGTAAGCAGTTTCTCGAAGTATAAGCTTACTTCGACGTTGGAAATCCTCAACGACTCTGCCTGAAGTTTCTTGGTATCGACATTCGCAACCATCGTCAACCACTTGAGATATCCATCGGCTCCCACCCAGACGATTATTCTTCGACCCGAACGGCAATTTCTGAACCATTTCCCCGAGAACGAGCAGGCCAAATGGGAACGACCGGATCGTAATGATTACCAACACTCTTGCATGCCTTATCAGACAGCAAGGACGCTGTTAAACTAGGCATTTCGTAACGGTTTCATCTCATTTCAGCTCCAAGACGTGATATCAGAATACACCACGACGAGATAACCAACTTCATGTGATGGTACGATCCAAATGCCATTGGACAAGTCGAATTGTGCAAAATTGCCCATACCCTTGGCAGAGATAAGGGATTCAGAGAAGTTGGAGTATCGGTTGGAGCTAGGTCGCCTGTGGCGTCTTTAGCGCAAGATAAGGGATCTCTGCATACCTTGAGCATTCAGGTAGGACACTCGGCAAATATGCGTGAATGTGCAATTCGGGAGACTCGTAACTCAGAATTGAGTCCGGCGCAGTTGAGCGGTTTGATAATGGAGTGCAGAATCGGATTTCGATGCATGCGTGATTACAAAAACGAACGCGGAACTCAGGTATCTCTGTTGGGTGTCTCTGTTGATAGTATTTTGGCATGATTGGACACATGTCTTTTAAATGTGATATGGCATACTTGACCATGGTCAAATAATGTCCATTTTGATTGCTCGTGACCTGCTTCGAAGTTGGCCTGAAAACAGAGCTGTAAAGAAACCGCTCCAGGCTGAACATGTGTCTTGCTTTTCTTGAGACAAACTGCCGTTACTGGCGCACCCGAATTCCGGTGTTGCATCATCGCAGTTGATACAACCCTGGCCAGGCGGTCCAATCATGTCTTTAGCTCAGCCTTCCATTCTTTTTCCAGTTCAACAAGGCACTCGGCAACTTTCCATGGTGCTTCCTCTTCTAGAATTCTCCTGTTGTCGCTTGATATCCGATCAAGGACGTAACGGCTAACGGTCTCTGGGTCTCTCTCGGCTGGTCGTCCAATCCCAACGGCAATTCGTACAAACGGCGACGTTGGGTATTTATTTTGTGAAAGAGAACCCTTGACACTTTTGATACCATTGTGGCCTTTGTGACTTCGGTCCCAGGCCGTGAGCCTCACAATGCCCAAGTCCTTTTCGAGTTCATCGTGAACAATCACTAGACTGAGTGATGATGGGTCATGCTGATTGGTCATTTCTTTCCACGCTTTTGCGACAAAACGTCCAGAGATGTTCATCAGAGTAGGCGATTGAATCAGGGTGTATTTTGGACCTTGAGACACCAGGCATGTCTGATTTCCGAATGTCACCTCTCGAAAGGAGGGTTGACGCAAGACTTGAGCAAGGCCATTGAGAGCGAAATGACCCGCGGAATGTAGACTTTCGTATTTGGGCAAGGGATTACCCAGACTGACAACGAGAAAGCGAGGATTAAACATCCTGACGCGGTATCTAGTATCGAAGCGCAGATCAAATTCTCTCCATCCAATTCATCTCAGGCCTCCACGCGCGATCACGTGCATCGAATTGTAGAGCTCAACACAGCCCCATCACTGACGTCGATCAGCCGATTGGGCTGTAAGGCACTACAGGCTAGTGTGGCTGAGCTCCAGTTTTGTCGTCACTCTATCCCCAACTTCCATGTTTATTGCCTGCCAACTCCTGTGCAGCTTTACAACGATATACCCTCGAGCGTATTTGAGCCCTTTGGTCGAATTACACACGTAAACGAAACCAGTTTATTCATTTTACACCAGCAATTCTTTCAACATGTCGTGGGCGGGTAGGACAGCCATCACCCCGCAATCCCGAGCAGAGGGGTCTAATATGAAGCAGGGTTTAAGAAGAATGTCAATCGTGCGACGACGCAGGTGATGATGAAGACGGGTATGCGCTTCGGATGAAACACTCAGGTTGGAGCTGATTGCGTTGTAGGGCATGTGGAAAAGACGAACGACCGTGATTACGAAGTCGAAGAGAGGTCAGCAATTGCAGATTCATTGGAAGACGGCATCTAACGGAAACAGACGATTCAAGACAATGGAAGCTGCTGCTTTGCGACTACAAAAGGAATCAAAGGGATATCTAGACTCCCTGAGAGGTACGCTCATGATCTGCGACACATGAAGCTCGATACTAAAACCCGAACCCAGCCATGACCGCATCACAAATGCGAATCGCCGAGACGATAGATGCGTTCTACGGCGACTCAGGCGCGACAGACGGTGTCAGCAGAAGTTACAAGCAGGCAGTCGAAGATCTAGACGCCGAAACCATCAAAGCCCTCGATGGCCCCTACCGAACAACTGTTCTCGACCCCATCACGCGGTTCTGCGCCTACTTCCCCGATGTCAACGAGGCGATTAAGAAGCGTGCTCATAAACTGCTTGACTACGATGCCCTCCGTGCAAAGGTGAAGCGCCTTGCCGAGAAGCCCGACAAGGACGCCACGAAGCTGCCCCGAACCGAGAAGGAGATGGAGATGGCCAAGGCTGCTTACGAGCAGCTGAATGAGCAACTCAGCACCGAGCTACCCCAGCTTATCGATCTCCGAGTGCCGTACCTCGACCCCACTTTCGAAGCTCTCGTCAAGATCCAGCTGCGTTTCTGTGCAGAGGCGTATTCGCGCATGGCGCAAGTACAGCAGTACCTGGATGCTGACACCAGAGATCAGTATGCCGACGGACAACTAGACGCCAGAGTGGAGCAGGTGTTGCAGGAGATTCGGGAGTTGAGCATCAGTGGCACGGTCTAGGCTTTGGGTTGGCTTCTGCGACTTATCGGGTTGGGGGAACGGCGTATAGGTGCTTTCTGCTTGTAGATACTTGCTAACGTCATGAATATCATGCACAAATAGACATAGTCCACGAACACATGCTTGTGTGCAGACCGCTGTAAATCTACATTATTGGGCTTTTTTGCCCTGCCTTTTGGGCGAAAACTGTGCAAATACTAACTGTTGGGGCTGCTCTAGCCCGTGACCATGTCAACGCTGAAGTGGTCGATTGCATTCCCATGTTCCCCAAAACTGAAAAGTAGTTTCCTGTACCGTGGAAGCTCTACTCTGTGTCAACTTCGGATTCTGATCCCGGAGACTCTGACTTCTCAGACTTTGGAATATCAGACACCGATTTCACCCGCTCCAACTCACCAGGCCCCGACTTCTCAGACTCGCTTTTCTCTGTATCGGAGTCCTCAGGTGCCTCTCCTTCCACAGATTTAGATGGCTTCCCTCGCTTTTCGGCCCTTTTCGGCCCCCCTGACCCTCCAGATCTGATTGAGACCTCGGATCTCTTTGACTCCTTAGATCTCTCGAACTTCGATTCCTCAGCCTCAGGTTTCTGACGCATCTTGGACGACACCTAGTGTCCAATGTTGAGACCATTTCCTGACCCAAACAGATCACTCAGACTCAGCCTCTTACCCATCGCCTGCATAGCTGGACCGGCCTCAGGACCTTGTGGTTCAACTGGACCAGCAGACCGTGCAATCTTCCAAGCTTCCTGGATTATGGCAGCGTTTACTTCTCGTGTTTCGTCCTTATCGTTGTGAATCCACACTCCCAGTACCTTGTCACCCTCCTGCCACTCGCCCTCGACCTTCATAATGACGAGCTCTCCAGACACCTCTGCATGCGTGACCCGTGAAAGGTCCACGATCACGTTGTCAAGTCCTCGTCTGTTGAGTACAAACACGCAAGCTCGTGGTTGCTGGCCTGGATCTCCAGGGAGTGGACTCTGTGCGCAGACAAACATGGTGCCTTCGACCCCTGACTTCTCCCAGCTTTCTGAAGCACTGTTGAATGTGTAGATGACAGCGTTGGCAGCTATGCTGAGAATGGTGTGGATGGAGGGGAGGTAGCGTTGGAGGACAGAGAGATTAAGCTCGGTGTTTGTGCGTGGAGGTGGTGGCGCGTAATCGGCATGCATGGCAGCGGCATCGGATTCATAATCTGATACGGCGGGAATACGGTTTGACGGTTGACGGCTGTGGCGAGCCTTGCGCGGTGTTTGTCGACTCATGATAATAATTGTTGTTGTTGTTGTTTGATGTTGGGCACGATATGTATGTGGAGGCGTGATCGCTGGTAGGGAATAGTCTCGTCACAAATGATAGACCGAGACCGATGGGCCATGTACGTGTGATATCAGGACCCCAGAAGATGATCGTATGATCGACAGTTGGTTGTGGTATGGAGATTGAAGTTTACCTAGGTACTCTTTGACAGGCACGAGTGCGCATGCTTGGGCGCTGCCGGGCTTATCGATAAGGCGCAAGATGACGCTGCCGCGGGGCGCTGAGCTGGACCCTAGGTTCCTACACCACCCACCATTTTAGACTACGGTAGCAGCTCGACGTCATACGTCTAAGTTGAGGTTTATCTCCCTTTCCATGCCTTGTTCTGATTAGCTCAACATTCTTTTGGTGCTCACACGACCCAATATCCCTTGTCTTACGCCTACGGTAGAGCTAGGTTGTTCGAAGTCATGATCTAGAGAACTACAAATCGACCTCCCCGCGATATCTCGAGACGGCGCCGTGTATATAACTCGTCTCTCTCGTCTAATACTGTAATAACGGCGTCCATGGCCGACGAAAATGACCAGTCCCCTGGCTCTGAACTGGGGGATCCCACCTCGACGACGCCTCAGTCTCTAGCTAAAGCTGTTCATGCCCGACGATCGGAGTTCGTGCGTCCACATAGCCTAAAGGTCAAGATCGGGACGTGGAACGTTGCTGCGTGCACGGGTACTGATAAAGACCTCGCGACCTGGTTCACGCACGGCGAAGGCTTGGATCAACAATTGACATCACTGAATCTCTCCCAAAACAGTGCCGTGGAGACAGATGCCGAGGACAATGGCAGTTCGAAGCCGCATTTGACTGCCGGGGGCGATATTGGCCTTTATGTGCTGGGACTCCAGGAAATTGTAGACCTTAACACGACCAAGGAGTATATGAATCGAGCAGTATATACGGACACAAGTGTTATGGACAAATGGAAAGCGGCATTGGAAGCAGCATTGCCTAAAGGATACGAACTTATCACTGCGGAACAAATGACTGGCTTGCTGCTGTTGGTTTATGCTTCTCCAGAGATTGCATCGACTATTAGCAACGTCAGTACCAAACAAGTTGGTACGGGCCTGCTAGGCTATTTTGGAAACAAGGGGGCCGTGACGACGCGACTGCTGCTCGGCGAAACAACTCGCATGGTTTTTATAAATAGCCACTTGGCTAGTGGTGCTGGCTCTTCGTATTTAGACCGGCGATGTTGGGATGTCGGCCAGGTTCTCTCACGCACTCAATTCGACCCAGTCGTTCATTCAGGCGTCGAGGAAGATGAGGGCGAAAAGATTGGAGATGAAGACCTGGCATTCTGGTTCGGAGACTTGAATTTTCGACTGGATGGAATACCTGGCGACGATATTCGACGACTGCTTACGCTGCATGCTAGAGGTGAATATGGTGCAGACGAGGACTCGAAGCCTCTCGAGGAGCGAGGTGTTATTATCATGAAGGGTTCGGACAGTGACGATGAGTCTTCTACGAGGGTATCGCTACATTCACGAGAAGAGAGCTTTGATACCGCGAGCGATCTACCAGACCCTGACGATTTCCCCGAAGATCCAAGTCAGGATCCCACTTCTTTGCAGGCCACCATCGATTCATTGCTGCCACATGACCAATTACGAAAAGTTATCAAGCAACGAAAAGCTTTCCATGATGGTTGGCAAGAAGGGGCAATTACCTTTCTACCAACATACAAGTACGATATCGGTACAGTTGGCCTTTTTGACTCAAGTGAGAAGCAACGAGCTCCAAGCTGGTGTGACCGTATCTTATTTAGAACACGAAAAGATAAGCAAGATTATGAAACAAAGATTAAAGATGAGGAAGAGGCAAAGAAGAAAGATGCAGAGATGAAGTCCAGAGGGATCGAAGAGGACGAGGACGTGCTGTTTAGTTATGACCCCGATGCTGATGGGGAGGATCCAATGTCCTCAACTGACACTTTGGGGTATGACGAGTACGAGGATAATGAGAACCCTGAAGCCGAGGAACTTGTTACAAAGGAGGGCTTCCATGACCGCATACACTTGGAGATATACGCCTCGCATCAACGCATCATATCGTCTGATCACAAGCCCATAACCTCTATCTTCACGCTCGACTACGACGCTGTTGTACCGGATCTCAAGGCGAAGATCCATGCAGAAGTGGCGCGAGAACTAGACAGAGCGGAGAATGAAGGCAGACCAGGCATTACGGTTGTCGTGGAAGGCAGTGATGGTAATGAAGAGAATATTGTCGATTTTGGAGAGGTTATACCCCTGGAAAAGCAGATTCGGCATCTGACGGTTGCAAATACTGGCAGTGTTCCCGCGACATTCTCATTTGTGACGAAGCCGACGACAGAAGATGGTGACGATGCTATCCCCGAATGGCTGAAAACCACATTCTTGTCAGCCGATGGAGAGTCTCAAGAGCCATTGGGTGAAACAGTCACACTCGACCCAGGAGAAACAGCATTGGTATTGCTAGAGCTTCAAGTCTCGGACGTTCCTCACATCCGGGCACTGAACGAAGCCCGCGCCAAGATCGAAGAGGTTTTGGTTCTTCGCATAGAGGACGGTCGGGACCACTTCATTCCCGTGCGCGGAATCTGGCAACCGTCCTGTGTAGGGCGATCCATCGCAGAGTTGATAAGAATCCCTGACGGCGGTATCAGAAAGTTTGTCGAGAAGACAGGTACCAAAGGGGCGATTGCTTACGACTCGGATATCCATTGCTCAGCGCCGAAGGAGCTTTTCAAGCTTACTGAGGTGGTGCAGACGCTTGTTGAACGAAGTCTGGCTGAATCGACGATGCTCGAGGAAGAAGTGCTGCCGCGGGATCCAGGATGGCCCCTTGAGGCTTCGACGTGGAGGGTTGGAGAGGCTGATATGCATGATGCAAAGGTCAAACTTGTGTCTGCCCTGGACAATGATGCTTCTCTTCTTGATGCGCTCCCATTGGAATGGCCAGCGTCGTTCAAGCTGGAGGCCGTCTCTTCCATCCTGCTACTCTTCCTCGAATCTCTCACGGATGGTCTGATCCCTACTCAACTCTGGGCCAAGATCTCAACATCCTTACCTAACGTGACATCCTTACCAATGACCGCTTGGCCCGACACCAAGACACAGATCCTGGATATTCTCTCATCAGCACCCAACCACAACATTGCATTCGTCTTCCTCACAGCTACTCTGTCCCGCGCAGCATCAGACCTCACGCCTGTGACAAACGAGCCCAAAGGCGGTCTCTCCCGCCGCCTGAGCTTCCGCCGCGGCAACGCAGAGGATGAGGACACAAAGAAGCGCAAGATGCGCGAACGTAGATATGCCGAGATAGTAGGACCTCTGGTCTGTCGTGTAGACGAAAAGGAAAAGGGGTCGAGGGATCGAGCGCGGACTGTCGTGGAGATGTTCTTACGGCGGGATGAGGGAAGCTAGAAGCGGAGGAATCGCAAGATACCGTGGAGCGTTGGATGACGAGAGGGTTAGGCTCTGGTCTTTGGTGTTTTTGAGTATTATACCGGCTTAGCTTGTTTCGATGTATTCTTTAGGGGTGACAGGGATACAACAAAGGGATTAGAGGATGTGGCTTGAACATTAATGAAGTTGAACGTATGATCAACAAAGATTAATGAATATTGTACAGTTGATAGTCTTCAGGTTCTTTGCAGTGCAGATTTTAGCTACTTTTTGCTGCAGTTTCTTCCCCACCAGCAGAACAGCAGCGAGGGAATACACTGCTCCTTTTCGATCGAGAAATCAGCACCACATACTATGATTGCTATGAATAATATAAGATTACACAAGTATAATCATGTTCCTGCCATCGTTTTTCTATAAATTGAAATGGTCTCGTGAATATTGAGGTGATAAAGGCGAAGTGGCTGCTCCAGGCCTTTGCTCCCACTCCCGCCAGGGCACTGCCATGTTCCCCCTCCAGCAGCACCAAGCCCCCAAGCGTGTCATTGTGCCTCTATAGCCCAGAAGAACAGGCTCTGTAGACAATAGAAGTTTTACTGTTTGTTTCTTGTGCCGTTTTACACGTCTCGTGGGCCGTTTGTCACTGGCGTTGGCATCACATTCAGGAACTCATCTACTCTTTCCCTGCTGCCCAGGAACTCGCTTACAATAAGTGTTTGCTGGCTTCCGTGACCTCTTCTAGACGTGTAGGTAGTCATCTGCATCTTATCGATAGCTTGCGAATCAGTGCTTCTGCCTTTTCCCCTCCGCGGGGTTGTAAACGTAATCTCGACTTTGCATCTCGTTTGCACTCTGCGACTTCGCTCTTCTTCCCTCCCACACAAAACCTCACCTCTCATCTCCCACTTTGCTTTTGCTATTTCTTTTCATAAAACACACACAAAAAACTGTTAACTAGAGCATATTTTTGATCTCATCCTTTTGATCACATTACTTTCGTGACCTGGAGCTCCGTCTCCTCCATCGCCGCCTTCTCCCACGGATCAGGTATTTGTGCTCTCCTTTTGCTCAACGAGGAGTATCTAACCTTGCGCCAGACACACTCAAACATACCTGTGGCCTGGTTTCCATCATGTCGCTGTGGGGGCAGAGGTTCCACCATACGGCCAAGATGTCGGCCCCGATCCGAGAGAAGGCGCTCATGAACGGGTACAAGAAGCTTGAGTTTCTCGTTACTCTCAGAAATAAAGCCATTTTGTACGCGTCGTCTGAGGACATCCACGTCTACGCTTGTTTCATCCCCCTGCCTTCGCCCACCTTTGAGGAGGCTGAGAGTCTCCGCGAGCCATCATCGGAGTAGGACACTGATGGTGATGAAGCAGGCTCAGACTCGTGGGAGCATGGCTCTGGGGCCGTCAGTGAGGCCACCACCGAGCATGAGTTGGACCAGGAGCAAGAAGACAACGAAGAGGACCCCTGGGAGGCCCAAGCTGCGGCAAGCGCTGCAGCCGCGGAGGAGCTAGACGCCGTTAACTCGCCAGACGACACTGGTTCTGAAGAGCCTGCCGAAGATGATGACACTCGCGACGATGCTGAGGCTGCCGAGAAAAAGGCCTTCGATCATGACATGGTAGTATTGGCAGCCGCCATGGCCAGCGGCCCCCCTCCTGTTGAGAGCAGTGCAACTTCCAACGCTACTGAGGCGCCCACCATCGACACCGTGAAAGCAGAGAGTTCAGAAAATACCGGCAAATTTCTCAGCAATGACCCTGAAACCAACGAGGGAACCAACGGTCAGTCTTCGGGCCATGAGCCGGTGGATGTCGACACCGCGTCGCCTACCAACACAGAGATCGTCAACCAATGGCTCACGAACACCCCCGGTTCTCCCTACGGCAACGGAGTGGCCACCTCTTCCAACAGCGGGAACAGCCCTAGCCAGGCTGATGAGGGCAATGGTACCGCGGCTCAGGAAGATGGGGACGCAGGCGCCGACTCTGATGGGGAAGCCGAGAACAATCCTGTCCAGTCCAAAAACATTCACTTCCCTTTGTACAAGCGACCAAGCACTCTCTTCGACACTCCTCCCACTTGGGCGGAACAGTACAAGAAGTTTTTCGACAAAGCCTTCGAGGTCTGGAGCATCTTTTTGCGCAATCGCGCACCCAGACCACTCCGGGCACGACTCGAGGATCCGCAGACGCACGAGGCGGCGGTGAAGAGATACAATTTGATCCATCTGGGCTTCTACCCTTGTGTCACTATAGACCATCTCTTGGAGCTGAAGCGTCGCATTGGCGATGTGGCCCACTTCTGTGATTTCATGGAAGGCAACGTTCGGGAGATCGAGTTTGACAAGGACTTGAGAAAGAACATCCTCCACACCTATCCCTCCAACTCACCACTTCGACTTCGAACCAGAGGCCTCGGAAGTTCTCTGCGCTACGTGACCCATGTCGACGAGGGTTGGGCTGACTTGGAGGACAACTGGGGAATGCCTCCTCTCACGAAGAAGCGAGGCCGGATGCAGTTTCATTCGTCACAGAACACAGCTTGGTAGAAAACGGCGGGATTCTTTTAGTTGGTTCTGGGAAGAGAACAGAAGACCACAGGAGACCGGCACAGATTTAAGATATCTTGACCACGCTTAGATGGCGGCATGACTTTTGTTTTGAGTTTGCTTGGCGTACAGGAACATCAGAGCACAGCGAGCTTGGAGGCAGCGATTACTACAGGAAGCAGAGGAGACCTGGGGTCAGCGATTTTTTCCAATACTTGAATCTCCAATTGGAGCTAGGAATAGATCAGCATATCGCTTGCATAGAATAAAAGCTGCTTAGAATACTCTATTGTGGTCTTTGTGTAAAAGTGTATGTTTATTCGAGCCCTCATGTGTCTATCGATGCAGGGCGTTGTACCGTTTTTCCAATTCTTCCATCGCTGGAAGCTCTTCGAATGCTGGTAATACTAAAACTCATATGGCAAAAGATTCGTATCGGTCGTTATGTTGTTTATTCAAGCCTCGTATCGCAAGTTCTCGTCGAGTGTTCGGTTCGCTTCATTCCTAGCCGGCCGCAGCGACAGCCGTCGTGATGGACATGAGCGTTGGCTCAGGTTCTTGTTCGCTCGTATACGTCGGGTGCGGGTACCATCTCTTCTCAAACATTTGCGATACCCAATACAAGGGATGATCCCAGTCGTACTTGTCCTGTTTTCCTGCGTAGTGAATGGATCCAGCGTCGTGTTGTAGAGTAATCTTTGGAACTACGCGGTCGATTAGCACTAATATGCCGCATGGTGGAGTTTTTGCCATGGTAGACCTTTTCCATTATCCCTCTTGTATTGCTTCCATACCAGAAGGTGTTTCTTCACCTTTGGGTCCTTGAGATTCTGTTTCACAAGGTGCCGATCCGTGGGTGCCAGAGTCTCAAAATGGCCATTTCTTCCGGCGCCGTTAGTGAGGCCCGACGACTGAGTAGCTGGCCACTGATCGCAGTTGTAGTAATGCCAGTGGATGAGAATATTGTTGCAGCTGTTGTGGAGGCCCTCGACAAAGTCGGGGATCGAGTATCGCACCTGTTACGTTAGCTACGTCCTTCGAGAGTCGAGGTCGCCATACACTTGATCCATAGTTTGCTCTCGCATGCCGGTACCGGTCTGCTGTCATGCGACTCGCTTCGCGCAGGAGTATGAAGACGACGAGGTAGATTGTGAACCACCATCGATTCTTGTCCTGGCTGAACAGCCAATCGATGTCGCGCAGGAGCTTCTCCTTGTATCGCTCGAGGACCTCATTGTAATTAAGGGTGTCGAATTGGGCGACTATCATGCGAGGGACAGACACTTTGCCGTAGAGGGGATAGGATTTGTCCTCGGTTTCGGGGAGCATTCCTAGTGTTTCATTGCCTTCGATGTAGAGAGATCCTACAGTGTGCTCTGGGCGGGCGGGATTAGAGTGGGACACAATTGACATGAGCTGAAGAGAAGTAGAGCACTTACGGATGGCACACCAGAGGATAAAGAGGTTGCCGAAAATCTCAAGCTCTCTCTCGTCATCCTTCGAGAGCTTACCGCCGGATTTATGTTCATTCTGCGAAGGAGTCAGCGCAAGGCTCGTGTCTTGACTCAATCAGTCGGCGTACGTGAAGGTCCAAATACCGAGCCATGGCCCTGAGGTACGTTCTGGTGATGGGCCCTTCTCCAGCTTCTGATTCACTCTCCCCTTGGATAGTGTGATAAAGAGCTGGGAGAGCATTGTCAATGGTGTATTGTCGCACGCTTTCGGCCGTGTCGTAGATGTTTTCAAGGCAGTAGTTGGCGAGTTCCTTTTTCTTGAAGGTCTCTTTCCCCAGAAGGCCATCAGTCCAATATCGGGCAGTCACGTCCCCATCGATGGGTCTGAATCGCACAACGTTCATCCGAAGAGGTTTACCGCAAAGATTCTGTGAGACTTCAATCGTGACAGCAACCGTATCGAGTCTATCCCCAATATCTCGCATTTCGATGCCCGCCCATCGCCTCGTGAGTTTGAGCCCGCCGCTTCGATAAAGAACGATGTCGGCAATTCGGAGTCGCAAGCATGGAACGCGATGGATTGTCCTTGGCGACGTCTTGGAGAACTTCTTGCATGTTCTGCATTGTCCTTCTGGGTTGTTCTCGTCTATAAGGCACTGTTCATTTCATGTCAGTGTGAAGGAACAATTGCGGGACAGAGAGAATATGTACTTTGATTTTTTGGAACCGACAACGAACGCAGGCGCCGAGCTCTCGTGTGATTCGTACAACCTCGCGTTCATCGCATGTGAGGCGACGTCTTCCAAAGCTACTTGCTTCGCTTGGGGAAACGATGTCATTTGTTGAACATGATGGATTATTCAAAGTAGGCGCCTGTGTTTCGTCTTCGACTTCAACATCTGTGTCGCGAGCCTCAGAGATATACCCAATCTCTTCTTCTGACACCTCGTCGTCGTCATCGGATGACTCGATCTGGGGACTGGCCTCTTCATCTGAATCATCGTAATCTGAAAGGAAAAGATAAATGCGACGCTCCCAACTGGAAACGGCCAAGGGACCTGCCGGTGTCTCAAAGCCGTCAGAGTCCGAGTGCGAGTGATCGGCTACAACTTCGTCCAATTGCCGAAGAAGATCATTGTCTACGCTCGACTCTCCATCGCCTTCTTCTGAATCTTCTGGCTGGACAATCCTTTCATCGTTACCTATTCCGCTGCTCCCACTAAGACCGCTACATGTGTCATCAACACTTTCAGCATCATCTTCATCGCTTGTTTCATAGAGATGATTGGGTTCCGGGGAGTGTGCAGTGGCAATGACGCCTCGAATGCCATTTGGGGGGGTTCCTGGAGCGCTACCGTTATCATGGCCTGCATCCGTTGCAGGGACATCTTCAGCAACCTGCCAGACTTCAAGATCAGAATCCTCATCTTGAAGTCTGCTAGCAATGACCCCATCTCTTGAGGGCGAACCAGTGATGGGCCTTCCAGGGTCGAAAGACAGCAAATCATTAAAATCACTTCTTAACTGATCAAGGGTGTCTGAGTCGCCTGAGTCGTCGTCATCATCAGAGTTTCGACCGAGGCCAACCTGAGCTTGGACTTGTTGACTCGGGGAACCTCTCAGCGTCTCCGGAGAGAGTAAAGAGCCAGGTACATCTTTCGCACCCCTCCTCAAGGGGAAGTCTAGTTCTAGTTCTGTCCTGTCCGTCCGTAGGTGACTCGCATCGTCACCAGGTGGAGATATTAACTGGGTGCCATTGACTGAACGAGAAGCTTGTTCATTTGAACAGGTACCTTTGCCCAGAAGAGATACTTCTGGTGGGGGCAGGCTCTGGAGTGTCTGACTCGAAGGTTGCCCAGAAGCAAGATCCAAAGGCTCGCTAGAGCCAGAATCGGAGCTGGGATCGGAGTCTGAAGCTGAACTCTCGGGGCTTAACACGTGTCCGCACGGAATAGTTGCATGCAGAGTGGTACCATGACTTCCATGGCGTGGACTCGCTTGTTCAGATAATGCTGAGAGAGAAGCTTCAGGTGATGAAAGAGCCTGAGGAGGACTCCCCAAACCCTGAACGTTTACAGCTTCGACACTCCCACCAGGATACACGCCCCCTGTGTAAGTGCCGCTAGAAGTGGTATTGTCTGACCTGGGGTGTCCGGGTTGCTGAGCACAGTCTGGCGATACGCCTGACTGCGAGGAGGAGCCTGGATCCTGCTGATTTGCACGCCCAGGCTTCGACACAACTCCCGACACACGATCTTCATAGTCTGCATAACCGTTAGAACTGTGTCAGTGCCACCGTTGAACCAACACTTACCACTATCAAATCGCTGTTGGCTCAAGCTCGAGCGATGACGTTTTCGTTTCGGCCCAGCGCCCGTGCCCGTATTCTGCCGTTTCCGAGTTCTCTGGATCGACCTGTTAGAACAAAGTACCCAAAATATTTAGACAGGGTAAAGAAAATTCATGGCTTGGAAACGGGGTCTTTCAGTTACACAGCATCGAACCGACACCCACCAACAGGGCCTACTGCACAATTCTCACAGGGGTGCCTTTAGGCGTTGTTCCTGGCGAGCAAAATCGCCGAAGCTGGTAGGCGTCCTATCCTTATTGCAAAACGTTACACGAATTGAGGCCTGACCGCTGAGCTGAACTGGTGGAGTCTGGTTCGTTCATTCTTCGTCCTCTCCCACTTACGTGAATCTCAGCTGGGCGAGTAAAAATCTTCATTCTGGCACCCGGGTTCCAAGACCCAGGGAGCGCAGTGTCCCGTGCAGACACAGCCGTCGAGTGCATGCACGTACTTTACCGATATGCCCGTATCGTTGGCTTGTGAAGCCAAAGTCAAGTCACACGACAACTCGGTAGAGGTGGTGAAGTGACAACGCAGGAGGCAAAATTGCAGCCTGCTTGAAGGAACGTGCCCTGCAATCACCCACTCGTTGCCCTCGAAACCTGGTCTGAAGGGGGATGCAGGGGCGTCAACGTCTACCAGTCCCTGGCCGTTGTGTGAGACATCCTTGAGATAATCCTTGCTCGCATCTGCAGCTTATCACCTTGAGCATCAATCCAAAGTCACAGCAAATCAATATAAATTCCACCATTTTCTTCTTACGAATGTGAGGTTTTACAAAACTCATATCTCCTGGTGTTTAGACAAACTCATGTGGGTTATGGTTCAAGCGTTGAGATTTGCGGCGAGGATTGATCATCCCTAGTAAGGATTGGATTGTACTGTTATCCCTGTCCAAATTGTTCAGCCAATCAGAGGCATGGCAAGGGGGTTCTACGGACCCATAAAGCTCGTCTTCTGTTCTCGCCGGTTGACCTGAGTGGTCAATTGGGACATACTGTGGGTTTGTCTGGCACGCACTACGCATTACCCGTGCCGAGAGGTCATGGATTGTGACAGAAGGCTATTCGAAATAGCCTTCTCCAGAGATGGAGCAACGTCATACTCTACGAGCAGCTGGTCTTGTCAGGCACTACAAAAGTTTCAATGGCATTCGTGTGTGTTAGCAGCTGCTTGATGAGAGTAAGGCCACATTCGTGGAATACACAGGCAACTGGATATCTCAAGAACAATATCAAACAAAATCACATCCTCAGAGTCACCCAAACAAGCCCCCCGTTCGTGGGGGTTCCATTTTGGGGTACGACTAGGCTCAAACCCTCACGTGAAGTACGGAGAAGCGGAGATATATTATGGGGTTGAAAATTTGACAGCTCGACGATCAACGGTAGGTTCGTGACCGGAGAAATTCAAACAACGCGAAAGTGGATAGTTGAAGGGCGTGATCGAAGGTCTGAGACAACAGTATTGAGATATCCCATGACATAACAGGGGCCAGTAGGATCGCCAATCTTGAGAGATTGTGCCGAGACATCAGACCAGAGCGTCAGCACGGCCCGCAACCGGCTGTTTCTAGTCGATGATATCCACGATGTCACATGTGTATAGGAGTCGAGATCTGCAGGCTTGGGACAGGTCATGTTTGTGATTCACTTCGACAGTTGATGGAGACGAAGGCCGAAACGAGGATGCTGAAAAGGAACTAAGTAATCTCGCAAAGAGTCGGCATCCTCTCCAAAGTGGAAAAGATCGTGAGACTTGCTTCTGCTGATGTGACCTAGAGGCTTCACTTTTCCAACTCTCAGATTTCAACAATAGAAAGGAAATGATCTTACCGTCTGTTCTCACACAGGGATATCGACTAGCTTGGGGCTAATATAAACATCAAGCCATTCCCGTGCACATCACTTCTTTAGTTGGTTTGGTATGCCGAGAGGCGTCGATTCTGGCTTCAGTCCTTTCTTATCGTTGAGATATTTTATGGTTCGTCGGAGAGGAAACCGTTGAAGTTGCATCGTTCTAATAGCTTCCGGGCAATCTTATTAGGGGCTTTAGTCCAGCTGACACGAGTACAAGGGCAGGGATATGATATTGGCGCCATGGTGAAAGGACGCCATAGGTATCCGTAATAACCTGCTACTCTGGTGTCATCATGCAATGCCATTCCAGAGGAGTTTGATTATGTAGTGGCAGATGGGAACATGCTTTCGTATGGCGGGAGGAACGTTCTGTCAACGTTTGTCTCAAACAGATACAAAGATCTGACGATGAATACGATAGCGTGGAAAAAGACGAATGGAAGCAAAAGACAGGAATGTGAAAGAGAGTTGGAAGGGGAACAACCAACACGGAGGGTTTTTATCTCCATTCCCACATGATAACGACACGTGACAAGATCCCTCGAGACAACAGCATTGCAGGATGTTGGTTGTATTCTCCAATGAGCGACTAATAGCTAGTATATATTCCTGCATGGTGACCTATAGTAGGCTGTTTTCTAAGGAAGCGACAGTAGATAGACTCTCAAAACCCTTGATAAGCCAAAACATGTCCTGAGTCGGAAATGGCTGGGGTCTCGGAAAAGAGACAAAATCAAAGAGCGTAGAGTAGCCGGAGAATCAATACTCCTCGTCTGAAGTCTCAGAGTCCTCGATCATAAAGGCAGCAGAGCTGGTAGTATACTTCTGAACAGGGTACTCTACCATGGGCACAATAGGGTAGTGCCTGGCCTTGATCTTGCGGTTCTCCCCATAGGCAGCCTCCCAAGGAGGAAGCATACCGTCAGGAATTGCCCAACCGTACTTCTGGTTACGAAGCCAGAGTCTGACCATGTGACGAGACGAGTTATCGTCGTCAGTGTAGGCGTCTCGGCGGTGGACGAGGGCGAGGTTGTTGAAGAACAAGAGATCTCCTGTCTCAAGCTTTAGCTGCAACTCGACACGAGAAGCAGCCTCTGAGACAGCTTCAAGAGCATGAATTTGAGCTTCTGAAAGAGAGGGAATGTTCGAGTTCGTCATACTCGGGTGCGGCCCGAGGCGATGCGGGTCGAGGCTCGCGAGGAGTTTGCCATCGTGGAATGTCAAGATGGGAGCGAGATAGTATGAAGCCTTACGGCCCGAACTGTTTGGAGCAATTTGTTAGTTTTGCTTCACTGGATAGAGGGTGCAGTTATCTTACAGCTGAACAGGCCAGTTGGGAGTCAGGAGTGACTTGACGACTTCTGGCTCTCGATCGAGGAGGTCGTTGAAGACAGTCCAGGCTGAACTGAGATAGGTATATCCTCCCTTGTTGGCGCTGTCTCGAACTTGAAGGGATAGAATGTCACATCCCATGTCAGTGTGGAACGGCTTTAACTTGTAAGTAGAGGATTATTTTCGTGGAGTTGATGTAACCTACCAGAGATCCATTGGTGTGAATGCCGTGGCGCGCGTCGGCAGGAGTCTTCCATTGCTTCGAATCAGTCACATGAGCTGCAAAAGTTAGATAAAACTGATCGTTTTAAAGTGATAGAAGTTGAGGGACTTGGAGTTGCTGAAGATTTAGATTTCCGGAAACGTACATAGCATGTTACCCTTGCGGTCTTGGAGTCCGCGTTTGTCAGCAATGTAGCCAGCAACACCCAAGAAGATAGTGACACTATCTTCAACAGAGTATTTCTCGCCATCGACGCCACGAATGACAACAAAGCCTCTTCCGAGATGAAGAGTCTCAGCGCTGGCACGCAGACGGCGAGACAGGTTTGGAAGAGGGAAGTTGTCAGGGGAAACTTCGTCGCCGTCGAGTCCAAGAGCTAGTTGGTTTCGCCCGTTAGCAACATTTCTTTCCCGGGTCATACGTAGTAGTAGATCTAACTTTTGAAACTGGCGAGGGCGCTGTCGACTTCCTTAGCTTCCTCGCCGCTAAGACGGAGAGTGAAAGCTTGGTCCCCATGATAGTCTGCTCCGGACCAGATCAGGGGTCCAGTCAGTGCAGCGTTGGAGGAGTTGGAGTTCTTGACAGGCGATTCTCTGAGGAGTTCAGAGTTTAAACCAAGAACGCCATCGTTGTCAGAGCGCTGCATGGCAGTTGTATAGTCCTGAGTGGTGCCCCTGAGAGACGCCATTTCTGGGAATAAAACAAGAATTTTCTAGTCAAGGGTAGGAAATAGATAGAATTTTGGTATAAAGTTCTCGAGTTCTCTGCTTTTTCGAGTATAACTTCACTTTTCGAGACAACAGAGCGGACTATTTGTATTCTCAACCCAACTCCTCTCCTGACCGGCCGACTTCGAGGACAGCATATCCCACGTCCAACGATTCACGAGACCCATTCCACTTCTCTCAGACTGAATAGCCGCCAAAAACAAACTTGTGCACTTTTCTGAGTGTTTGTTCTCCGGAAGTCTCCCCGGAGTAGACTCGTGAGTTGTCACACTGCATCAAGTTGTGGAGGTCAGTCTCGAGAGAGAAGTACACGGCTTGTATCCGTCTTGTTGGCCAAAGACGATACTTCCCTGTTATCTCACTTCTTCAGCGTTGGTTGGGCGAGTCGTGGGGCCGCTGTGACGAGAAGATTGCCTTATGGAGGCATGGCGGCTGCTGAAAGGGGTGGTGATGCGCTGGGATGGCACCGTCTGCGAGGCCTAGTATCTCTGAGTTGGCAAACTCGTCAGTTTCGGCTACTATGGACTCAGGAATATCTTCAACCGAACTTCAATGCTATGAAGAAGCTCTCTTAGATCTTCAAATCCCCCGAATGATCTCACGTCAGAGCCAAATCATCTCGGCAATTAAGCGGGAAACTGTCATTTCCACACGTTCCTCAACTAGTTCTCGCTAATTCTCACCGGACAAACATCATCAGAAACAAGGCTGATCCGTATCAAACTAAGGATCTTAGTCCTGGCCTCGGCTGCACGACATCAAACTTCCGGTCCTTTTTAGCGAACGCTAAGACATCTCGCGGGTACCTGGATCACGCCCGGCCAGAATAGTTTGTCGTTAGTAACCGTAAACACAAGCCGAGATAACGATCCACTGTATGTGTGATCATCCTACGCTTTACTGTGGCATTGCAGCATGGTGACAAGATCTTGCCATGTCAGTGATATCAGGGGTTGCTGAGATCTTTACGGGCTGTTGGACAGGGAGCCTAGAGTCAATCTTGCAGAGCTGAATCCTTTAAATAAACCTTTATATTGTTAAAAAGGGAAGTAAAAAGAGTTTTCTATCTTCGCCATACTCATTTCATCTTCTTGAAGTGTGTACACAGATCTAGGGAGCCGGTAATGAGGCTTAAGGCGAGAAACCCATAGCCGCGATAGCCACCAGCCATAGCCTTTATTCAGTTCAATTCAAATACATCGCTATATCATCGTTGTATCTGCCTGCCTTGTGCAACCGCACGCTCGTAAATGCCGCTTCACATCCGGGCCAATGATCATTGCAGCGTCTCTGTTCTCCAGCCCCTGAACACCATCAACAGTCCAGTTGCGCAGCCTGACCCTGACTTATCGAGCTTCCTTCTTTCAACAATACACTGTGTGCTCCGGGATGAGGCTTCTTGACCTAACCGCTCAGCAACAATGACAAGACGGCAATTCTTCCGCACTCAGGGGGTGTCCCTGTCGAGGCTATTATTCACTAGGAATAATGGTCCGTTAGTTCGTCTGTAACTATGGCGTGCATGATCACCTTGCCAGGTTATTAATTAGTCTTATTCTGTTCGTAGCTGAAGGGGCTAATCTCAGGGAACTAGCTCAATATGGTTGATCACTGTTCAACACAGGTGTCATCAATTTACACTGTCTTGGTCAACTGCAACCCCAACTCGAACAGGCGTGGGAATCAGAAACTTCCATTGGCCCTTTGTTTAAATCCTCTCCCCGGTAACTATTGCCAAATGTGAGATACTTCCTCCACGGCAGAGCAGAGGTTCCGCCTTGGCCCGGAAATGCGACAGTGAAACCCGGTGAGCGGCCCCTTTTAGCCTTCTTCTCTCTTTCCATCTCAGACTTCCCACGATCTTCTTATGTTGTACAACATAGGCAGTGGGACTTAGCCGCCAGATGTGCTGTTGATCAAGCCACTGTTCGCCTGTTCCAGGTTTTCATGACCATAACCCCCACAATCGATCTCTTCGCTATCGGTTGGCACCAAAGTATTGGGCAAACCAATTAAATAAGATCCGTTTGAGTTCGCGCGTTTAGAGTCGGCAGTGGTGGCCATGTGCCAGAATGGCCCGTTTTAGTGTTGGCGTGGAGTTTAGTTTATCAAGCGTCCTTTTATCAGAACTATGTCACTCGGCAGTCGATCATGACTGGGGTGGCTTTTGAGCAAGTACGTGAAGCGAAAGGCTCAGAACTTATCATGATCTTATTGTAAGCATATTATCTACTCAACCCTGAATATGTGCGTTGAGTTGTCTTATGATGCCTGCTCTTTGTGACGGTTTTGATAGCCTTGTTGATCCCTTGGCACATTCCTCCACTTCGGATCAAACTCCGACTTAGAACAAATGGGTCTTAATTTCTCTCGACATCAAAATCTTTCAACTAACTGGGGTCTCGTCTCGAGGTTCTGGTCAATCGATTCGGGGGCCCCGGGGCCAGCACTTGCATCAGGGAAGCTACCCGGTTGCCGGCTCCAGGATACACCTTGGACCTCGTGGCTTAGGGTGTACAAAGATTCTTGAGAAGTACTTTGGAGATACCTGACAGACTCTTGTGTCAACAGGATGGATAGGGCGAGGTGGGCTAGGCGGCAATGGAGGGTACACTTTACGATGACACGAAGGAGAACGAGAAGAAGCAAAGAATGCCATCATATCATTGATTCGACACTGCCGAGGTAGGTATGCATGCGTTATTTGCTACTCTAGCGCATCGAGACGATGAATGTGCTGGCTCGCATAGTAGAGATCAGTTTGAGGCCATCCCATCCACCGCAACTACCGCACAACCTCCAAACCATGCCCCACGCGTCGTTCTAGTCATGATCATCTACTTTCAAGCCTAGCGAGATATAACTGGTGCCGTAAAGTTCCTCAGCCAGCCATTTCTAGACGACTTTGCAAACAAGTGACAGGGTCTAGACGAGGATGGACCTTTTGATAACGAAGCGCTGCACATTTGTCTTTCTGAGCGCTTGCATCACCATCGGATGATCTTTCCCGGACCCTTTGAGTCAAGATGGACAAGACTGTGGACCTAACTCTGTGTTTGCTATCCCAAGGCTATCATGGTACATCAGCAGTCCTCAATCAAAAAAACACTAGCCCATTATGCAACCACCAACTGTTAACGCGCCAAACTCTCTAGTCCATTAACATGATTCAGTATCCAAGCGTGTTCTCCTCCCATGCTCCGCTCCCCCGATGCTTAACAGAATCAAGCCAACAAACCCATTAGACCAAAAACAGCCCCTATTCCAACAGCTGCCGTTACATGGGCGGCTCCCGCAGTCTGAACGGAAGTTGGACCCGCAGTCTCCGACTCAGCGTACGATCCAGATACGGTAGTTGTCTCTGTAAGTGTCTCTGAAGTTGTGGGAGTTGAGCCATCTGTGCCAGGGACGACTGCAGTCCCAGAGGGAGACTCGGCTGGCACCCAAGAGCCCCCCGCAGAAGACACATACTCCTCGACAGTCGAGTATGTTCCAACGAGAGTTGAACTCGTCGTCTCAACTCCGATAGATTCAGCCGTAGCTGAGCAAGCAGCGCAACACTTTCCAGCCTCCGAACAGTCTTTACCCGAACTGACAGCCTCGACAGTGGTTAACTCCGTCTTCGTGCCTTCGACCACAACCTCTCCTGTCGACGTAGAATACGCTTCCACGATCACTGTTTCTATTGTGGTTGATATTGTACGAGATAACGTGGCTATCTGAAGTGTCTTGGACTCCCATGTCTCGTAGAAGGTCTTGGTCATTGTAACCGTGATCTCTGTAGTACATGGTTCTGAGACAGGAACCTCTCCAGTCAGCGTTGACGTTGATGTCCATGTCGAAGCTGACACTTCCGTAGCTGGAGATGTCTGAACAGACACGAATGACCACGTTGGTGTCATCTCTGTGCCACTGGGATAGACTACTGTGACGCCCGATGTCGATTCAGAAACAACCGTCGCCTCCTCCGTTGCTGCTGATGTCCATGGAGGTATTCCTAGCCCACTCGAAGCTACCTCGGTCGATAGGGAAGGCCCAGGCTGATGCCATGTCCAAGGAAACAATTCCGTGTCAGTAGTTGAGCACGACGTCGATGTTGATATAGAAGCTGAGGGTACAACTGGAGTCCACATATCTGTTGTGGGAAGGGGAATAGGAATAGGGGTGTTGAATATCGTGATGCAAGAGGTTGCCACTGGGATGGGAGTAAGAGGAGCAATCTTCGATTCACCACTCTTCCTATGTATGGTTAGTATAGCTTCTACGTCGACGATAGAAGGCTTCATACCAAGGAATAGTCACAAGGGTTTGACAATGCGGTGCACAGATTACTGTCCCAGATGGCTCTGCAGACACAATACCTGACGGCTCAGACGGCTCGGGGAACTCGGTCCCAATGCTGAATATCTGTGTATGTATCGTAGTGTCCACCCAAGTGGAAGACGAGACCTCCTCATTACCCGTAGAAGAACAGAAAAGACAGTCCACAGTCACAACTGTGGTTGGAATAGGGTTGAAAGACTCTGGAAGCGAGGGAAGTATATCCACCGACAAAACAGCCTTTCTAGAAGCATGAAAAGGCTGCTGCTGGGCCACAGCAACATAGGCCCCTGCGACCAGGATAACAAAAAAGAGGCGAAGCATGCCCATGGTGCAGTAGAAGCCACTGTAAAGAGTGAGTCAGGTTCAGTTATTCGGGTTATATCCTCCGTCTCCTCATCAAGAGACATTACAACCCCATGGCAAGCCGCAAGGCTCCTTAAGTAGAGATATAATCCCCTTACACAGCACTACTATGCCGGGCCTGGGCGGCACTCAAGACTTCGAGTTCTTATCAAACGTTGAGCATGGCATGTTTGCCGTCTCTTCACACGGGTACTGCGAATGTGCAGACATATCACTGCAGGTTCTGTCAGAGCTGTGGTGGTATACTCGTAGACCAACCAATTATGTTCCCTGCTAATTCTGTGGTACTCGTGAGGCGGTTGGGTGTTGTACGAATGGGGTAACGGCATCTGGTGCGACTGCAGTGTAACTTGATCGAACGGTTTGCGCCACTTGGGCTGTTCTCCAAACGGAGTTTGCGACATGCTAATCTGACCGACGGCAGTATTGAGGTTCTTCCATGGTAGCTTGGAATGGTTCCATGGTTGGGAGTGTAACGTTGATGTCGGTACAAGTTGCCTGAAGACCAGGTCTTTGGTGCACACCGCCATTTAACTCGTTTACAAATGATCAGAAAATAATGGGTAGTTAGGGTTAGTGTTCAAGCTTTTCAGTAAGGATTTGATGGGGGAGCACAGAGGAAGTGGTGGTAAGGAAAGGGGTTGATTCATGATGCTGAAGACCATCAAGGTCGAGACTTCAGAAGCCAGTATCGATCTACGGGAAGAATATTCTGGAATGCCGCTAGGTCTTTCTATTCTTATAAATGCACTCAGCAACTTGAATTATGCATGAGACAGATCATATCCGAATACTGCTGCCAGATCTCCGTAAGATCCTGACCAAATTTGACATGGGTTCGCCCACAAGGGACGTATCAGCCTCCTGGGCTTAATCTAGGCTGCTTCCAGATGCATCATTGTCACTGATCTACTCATTCGCTCCTCTTTATCATAGCGTGAGCTCCCATCTTCATCTGAAGTTGCAGAAGCTGTTACTCGCACCCGTCGGGATGGCCTCCGAAATCTGAGATTCCCGTCCGAAACAGATGCCGGATCCCCATGTCTTACCTACAAGACATCCCATAATACACTGAATAAGACATGGGGAAGGGAAATGTGACATGTCTGTTAAGATTGAGCGCCACGGCTGTTGGTTCTGGGGAACTGTCCAGGGGTCTCTGCAAGTTGAAGTAACATCAACCATTCTCATCCCACCTGATCGCCGGGTCTTAAGTTGAATAGGAGGTCTAAGACTTCTGGAACGGTTCCTATTCGTGGGCTGACCTGATATCTCTTCCCTCCTCAATAGCATCGTAGTGTCTTATGCTGCTTTGTCCTCTTCGTTCATCCCAGCTCCCATCCCGCTAATTCGCAAAGGAAAATGGAATTGCAGGCCTCCGTTAACAGTGAAATACTTCTATATGCTTTGATCGTTGTATCGCAATCGGAATGAGGTAGAGAGCGGCTGACGTTGCATGTTTGCTGGTCGGGGTCATACCTACATATAGTGGCCTGTCAAAGGAATCAGCATTGGAAACATTGAAGAGCACTTATCGCATTAATTAAAATACGATACCTCTCAATAACTTAATGGGATTATGGCATTCTTAGCACTTACTTGTGACCCTTGCCATTTCATTCATGAATCGGCGTCAGCTCGGAAAATAGAAACCACTTCGTCCTCATAGAATCTGTTTTCGCTGATTGCTGACGATCTATCACGTCTAATCGTATTTCAGCTACCCTAAAATCTCATTCAAAGTCTATTGATCCTTCGATAAAGTAGACTACGGGAGTTTCAAGAGTGCTTTGAGTGATATGATTGCCCAAGGTCTGAGTGATGTTCCTTTCGTGCATTGCGTACCGAACGCTCGTCTCGCGACACTCCATTATCTGAACACCACTGGCTATACACAGCGTTACTTGGACGTGATGCTTCTCTTGAAGCAGTCTTCGACAAGTGAGGTTTGTGATTATTGCCCTTGAAAATGTGCACACTGCTGCTTCACAGATTGTGTGTGACTAGTGCCGCATGCTATGGCCATTCAAGGAGGCTGTAAGTTTTCAAGTCACCTCTACTCGTATTACACTCATCATCAGTATTAGTAAGTGATTTATAATACTCACCTCTGGTCCGATGGCCAGCTACTGTTGACACTCGCCTTTCCGCTGTGGCCTTATGCTCTCGTATTAGACCAGGTGTGAATGCACAGCATCTGAAGCCTCGAATCAACGTTCAGAGTACAAAACAGTGATGTTATTCTAATCTAGGCAGCCATATTGATTCCCCAACCTTTTCAATATGCATATCGCTTGCAGCCAGTTCAGCTTGTGAAGAAGCAAGTCAGACCACCGGGAAGTTTCGACCACTCCATTAGATCATTCTCGTATTATTACCGTCTCTAATCCTCTACCTTAAATGGAAGGTTAATCGTACAACAACAAGCCTCAAGCACTGGGGAAGAAGTGGCTGGATATGAACCCCGCAAGCCATGCCCCAGACCTCAACAGCCAAACGTCGAGGTTGGGCTTATACGAGGTCGTGATATCACCATTGCTCGTCTTCAACTCTCGGTAAGTACCGATGCCATTGACAAGTATATAGCGGCGTATTTGGATTCAGGAGGTCGAAAGAAACTCCGGCAGTTGTGGGGCCGTTGACGTCGATCCTGCGCCGCTCGTCGATAACTGGCCAGTTTACCATGAAATGGCTGAAAATGGAAAGTGTTCATACAATCATACGAAGCCTCTTCAACGAAGCTAGTGAGAATTTGTAAAGCATCGCGCCAGATTAGGCTATCCTATGTTGCATGTGAAGAGTGGCTTGCCATCAGCCTTGTTGATCAAATTACCCTAGACACTTCCTCGTAAGACTAGACTAGAGATAGGCAGCTCCCGTCTTCGACTATGTTTGGGAATACCCAATGGCTCCAATAGCTTGTTGCTATGGGTCCCCTTGAATCCTTCGAAAGGGAAAGCTTTGCTGCTCTTGGCGAGGTCCGATAGTCTCTGTGGAGGGATCGGAGCATCATATCATCGTGAGTCTAGACTAGTATGGAGAACAATGAGTGTTAAGCGAGTGAAATCAGCTAGCCCCACTGATCGACAGGCAATATTTTGGCTCCGTTCTTATTCGTGGAGTGTCGTCTAACTGTTTTCTCATACGATGGGGATAACCCACAGTGAAAGCCGCAATGCGCTCAAAGATTCTCCAAGATGTGTCGGCGAACCAGATTCATGCTTAGAACAAATACTGGCCAACCTTCCAGTGAGAGCTGAGATGAGCTGAGCTGAGCCTCGCCATGGCTGCAGCATACGAGGTGAACAGCAAGGAACTGTAAAGCGAATGCTGATGCAATATCACGAGAGTGTTTAGGGTAGGCACTGGAATAGATGGTGGCTGACTAGCTTACTAAGATGGCTCAATAAAACACCTGACATTTGTGTAGCATTAATGCGACGTTGCATCGCCGTGCCAGTGGGACGGAACTTTGACACATGACAGATTGCAACTGCATTGCAGAGTTACTGTTGATGATCTGACATACGAGAAATAGACAGGCAATGGCTGGGCGAGCATCCGACGTACGTCGTGTCCATCCGTTCAAACACGGCAGTTTCGTGGCTGCGTCACCGCTCATCAACAAGGACAAGGACAACATCACCAAAACGCCATACCAAGACCAGCCAATCACCTTCCTCCAACGACAAAGCCTCTTCTCAGCCTTGCCCACCATCCAGACCAAGCTGGCCCTTTCGGACCGACCTTGTGCACACGAGGCTCCTTCGGGTATAGTCTGGGGTTGCCTGTGCCTTAGCCCGAACCGTGTTTCTCCAGGTTTAGTTAAGTCTAAAGACCTGATGGGGTGGTAGATGCGCTGTTGCAAATTGAGCAATTAATTGTTCATTTCAGGTTTCAGGATCGACTGAATGGTCTATCCCATCGCACTGCGACAAAGTGAAGCAGAACTCAGGGGACTTGATCGACGTTTGTGCTTTAGTAGCGGAGCCACCACGATTCATGCAAACCCACTGAAAAGCACACGACGAGCGTTCCAAGTTCCTTCGAGAAAGCCGCTAGACACGGCCTGTCCGGCAGCTACTGCACGATGAGGCCACAGACCTTGCAGTTCTGATCAAAGTATACAGTGCGCGCGAGACTGGCTTATGCAGTAGATTATTGGCTGGCATACCACACTGTGTTCGTTGTGCTGACCCGGAGCATCGTCCGGACAGCATCGGTATGCCTCGGTATTTGACACCGTCTACGGAAACACGACTGGAAATAACTCATGCCACGAATTACCAGGAAGGGTAAACCTTGATGGAATCAAGTTGAATGCCTTCAGCTTTGTCTTGTGAATAACATGAAATGGTCGTACACTTGTTCCATAAAGAGCAATCTTCGTTGACATACCGTCACTCTGGTCACAGAACCTGAATGATCTGATTCTTGAGCTTCAGATGAGCGACGTGGCACCAGGAGTTCAGTAAAACAACCTCAACCAAACTGTCGCCAATTAAGCGAGCATTGGGAAAGCCATGAACCACACATTGTGTCATAATTGAGGGGAGCAGATATCTCCATACCCAGTTTCCGATCAAAGAACGGGTTTCCCCTCTCGTCTGGAGACATGCTTCGAGGTTGACTTCATCAAAGTCAAACCCCTCACTGCAAACTTTACAACGCATGATGCGGCTGGAGCATAATCCTCGACTGGGAGCGCCTCCTTACTCTGCCTCAAGGCTGGGACACGAAAGAAAGGCACAGGCGAGCTTGTACACCCTACAACGCGCAAGCTTGTTACCCCGGGTGCGAGGTTGAGCAGATACGCGACACAGCCGTACAGCACAGGTGCTCTTGTTTCAAGCGAGATGACAGCTGCGCCGCAAACTTTAATGCACAAGATCTTGTGTTACGTGGAGTTCTTGGCAGGTCTGCAGTGGTAAGAGAGCAGAGCTAAGTCGATGGTCGTCAGAGGCATTGACAATGAAGATGGTGATTATCGATAAGAAAACTGTCTCGCTTTCGGATAGACGCGAAAAAGAAGCATACCCGTAGCGGGAAAGTCAATGCTAGCAGCTTGAAGGATTACTGACTCTGTGTGTAGTTTCGACATATATCTCCTTGTGATATATTTCGTAGATGATCGTGCCTTGCGTGTGAAGTCAATGGCGAGCCTCGGAGGAATTGGCAGAAACCGTGGCTGCTGTAATTACAGCTCCAGGCAAGCAACAAAGGCCAACAATCTCTGATAGACTCACCATCTTTGGTCAATCTCCCCGTGAACTGTGAGCTAGACATTATGCATCAATTACACTTCAGAACAGTTTTCTACCAACACTCAAAGCGTCTTCTCTTCGGGAGCCTCATGCCGAACGGTAGACTAAAATACCACATGGCTCACTCAGCCCCTAGGACAACGACTGGCACTAATGAAACATCTCCAATCTGAATATCTTCCGAAACCGACCTCAAAGCCTCCCGCGCGTTGAAAAGAAACTGTAAGGCTTAGGGCTTAGCTCATAGTTATAATTGTTTTTGTCGTTGAGGTGATCTGCCATATACGCGTATACCCAGCCCCACATTCTCAAGATCTACGCTACTCAGATCTAGATGCTTCACGTATAACTTCCGTCCGCGTATAGAGCGTGAACAATTTTAGATGCATCTGAAGAAAGCGTCAGCTTGGGAAATGTTGTTTACACGTAAAGATATGTATATAGTCTGATAAATAAAGCCAAGACATTCTCAAGTCTCTACTCTCACTCAACTCATTGACTTTGGCATTCATCTGCTTGACATCTACGTCCGCCTAGAGACCAAAAATTGACCTCACAAACGTGGTTGAGAGCTTTAATAAGTCGATCCTCGAAAATAATTCATCATGGCGGGCTATATCTTCTACAACTATAACCCGAATATGGTGGCGGCTGTCATCTTTATTGCTGTCTTCGGTCTTTCTGCATTACTACACACCTACCAGCTTATTCGATCGCGAACATGGTACTTTATTCCGTTCTTGATAGGATGTCTTTGTACGTGGCCGCCAACCTCCAGCTATCGTTGCTCTGCTTTGCTAACACAGTCTCCAGTTGAGTGTGTTGGTTACATCGGCCGAGCTCTATCAGCGCAAGAAGCACCAGACTTCACCAAGAACCCCTACATCATCCAGTCTCTTCTCTTGCTGCTCGGTCCAGCCCTACTCGCTGCTTCGATCTACATGGTTCTGGGCCGTCTCATTCGACTTCTCGATGCTGGTGACCTTTCCATCATCAGCCCCAGATGGTTGACCAAGGTCTTTGTTGCTGGAGATGTCATGTCCTTCCTTGCACAGAGTGCTGGTACGTACCCCGGAGCTGGTAAACTTCACATTACTAACAGTCAAAGGCGGTGGCATGCTCGCAACAGCGAAAACCAAGAGTGCAGTCAAGCGGGGTGAGAACATCATCGTCGGTGGCTTAGGCATTCAGATCATCTTCTTCGGCTTCTTCATGATCGTCACTCTCGTCTTCCACCTCCGCATCAACCGCAACCCTACCCAGAAGTCTCAAGAGATCACGACGCCTTGGAGGAAGCTCCTATTCGTCCTTTACTCGGCCAGTCTGTTCATCATGGTCCGATCCGTTTTCCGAGTTGCCGAGTACGTCATGGGCAAGGACAGTGAGCTCCAATCGAAGGAGTACTTTATCTATATCTTTGATGCTCTCCTCATGAGTCTCGTGGTGGTGTCCCTCAATGTGTTCCACCCCAGCCGTGTGATCAACCATGATAAGGACAGAAAGCGAATTGTCAGCCAGGATGGATATGCGCTGGAGAGCCAGCCTGCGGGCAGAGATGACAGAGACCGACGATACTCACTCTCACCTGTCCGTCCCAAGCATACCCATTGAGGGATATATGGAGAAGTGAACTAGGAGCGGGACGGGCTCGGGACTGATATGACCTCCGAGAGCTAATGGAGCCAGTGTTTTGAAGCGAGTGGGACTGGTACGATCTTCAGTCAACGTGGGAAGAAAGCGGTAAAACTTGTATAGATTTGAACACTGTTATAATAGATTTCTTTTGTTACATTGCAAGAAGCAACGTGGTTCATGGCGAGTCTGAATCGTATCATGCATGGCATGGATGTGAAGTCAATGCTCGGAGATGCGCAGCATGGATTTCTATACGTTGCATCGTAAAGTGGAACACAACATCAATCGGCGTGGTATTTAGGTCAACGTCGATAAACGATCCATATCAATGGACCCTTCTGCAGAACTCATACGAGATACCGTGAGATCATGAGGCTCAAAGTGGCACCTCTCCAAAGAGACATTCTTCCGTGCCCTGAATCATCACGATCCGTTTCCATGGAAGCAATTTGTGGAGATCAAGAGTCTTGTTCTCATCCCTGGCTGAGCAGCGGGGCGTGCATTCGTTGCAGTGAGACATGGATACGCTTATGAGACGGACATCCATTTGGCATCCAAGTTCCGGATATGCGGAAACAAAAGCAAACCTGGTCGGGCGATTTCTTTTTCGGGGAGGCCATCGCGGGAACATGGGCAATCACGGAAATGGGAATTCAAGCAAGCGGCGTTTATGCCCAAAACAGTCACTATTAACGATGACGAGTTGATGCAGCATTTCGATCATTGCAGGCGCAGGCCCAGGGGAGACACTTGTCACACCGGGCTTGAGTTTCTAAACGCGAAATGCGCTGCTGCACCCGATGCGCAAACAACGGATGATCTGACATGTCGAACGGAGGGAGATCTGGTAGCGGAGGTTTTCATTCGTTGTGATAGCCTAGCAATTGACTTTTTCCCTTCGTTTTTTTTTTTTAGTCTCTTAGCAAGGGAAAAAGCGTATTGTCTTTGCCCTGGGAACGTGATCGGAGCATGCCGAATAACACAACATGAACACTCAACGCGTGACATTCAATAACATCGTCGGACCGACATACATGAAGAGAACCTGTTTGCTGCGCGAATTCTTGGTGCAGGACAAGGTACCCGATCGTCGATCGACGTGTCTTCTGTTAGGCTTCACCTCCTCTTGACGGCGAGTCCAAGTTACCTGTCTCGTCCGTCTCTGCAGAGAGTTTGCCAACGGGGGAAGATCTCAATTGGAGTGGAGTCGCACTGTGAAACTGAGGCTTTAGCGTGGCCCAAACAGATGTCGACGTGGCACAGTGTTTATGTCGGTGGCTATGAGGAGGAGGCTGCCTCTATGAACTCTCTCCGTCTCGATATTGCTGGTTTCCCCTCACTTCAACGATTCTGTGGAAAACCAGAAATCGATGCATGCTGAGCGTGAAGCCAGCCAGCCAGTCACTGGACTATTAATACTGACGTTCAGTCGGCCAGTTTCTCCTCAAGATTTGCCTGTAAGTAACGCTCTCGGCCAACCTTGATGCTGAGCAAGCCTGTCTCCACCCCCATTCAAACTACAGGTCGCTAAACCAAGTTGCACTGTCCATCGGGTATGCAATGTACTCTTTGGTCTGCTGCACTGTCTCTGCCTGCTAATTTCTCTGTTGGCTAGTCCCCTTTTAGATCCCTCGCCCGTTCACCAGTTCGGTTGGCTGCTTGTTCCTTGGCTGTTCAAGACGGGTGGTACGAGTAAAAACTGGACCTCAAGGTCACCCTCCTGCAAAGTTTCAGTGGCAAAGTACTTTACTCATCCTCCTCTTGTGTCCCTCTCGTCCCACTCCAGCGTCAGAAAGTCTTCCGTCTCGCTCTGGCTACGGTTTGCTTGCCCGCCCCCGGCCATTCCTCGAAATCTCCTTCTCTTGCAAACCCGCTTCTCACCTCATCTTCTCTTCTCGCCTTCCCATCCCTTCCCTAACCTGATCTCTCTCTCCTATCCACACTTTTCTTTTCCTCCTCATACAACCGGTCAAAAAACACCAAACGAGTTCTATATACCGCAGATCTACGACCCCTTAATCGACCTTGCCAACATCGAAGTTTCTGCAATTTGACTCCTGGTCACCCCGAACAACCCCCCGCATTATGGTCCAAGGCGAAAGGGCCGAATAACACCTGCACCTCGTCTCCTGGAATCAAGCCAGCCCTTCCAATCCCCCAAACTAC